>VWZI01002528.1:0-83283 GCA_013396835.1 Psilopogon haemacephalus | reverse complement strand
GGAGGCGAGCTGGCGGGTGTATGTTGTATGTATGTGCACAAGAGAGAGGAGGAGACTTCCATCTTTATGCTTAAGTGCAGATACTGATTTTGTGTCTTGGGCCGTACCTTTGGTCACGGTCTGGTATATAACTCACTAGTTTAAGGGCAATGTGTATTGTGACAGTACCTCTCTGAGGGACCTAATAAAAGATTGCTTTCAAGGCAGAATGATTGTGGTCTCACTTCTCCTTCGAACTCTTACAGGAGCTTGAGTGCATCTTTATTACCATAACCACACTGACACTTTTCTTGTTTAATTACCTCCGCTTGATTTAGATACTGAAGAACTTCTTGCTTCATATCTTATCTTAGTGGTGGCTTGTAAGAAAACCTGTAGCACCTGTTTCATAGAGGGGAAAGCATCAGAGTGGAGAGTGATTTATACTATAAATGCTTAAATTTGGGCATTTAACTTAAATGAAAATCTTAGTTTTAACATTGCTTTATGAATGATGATTCTGATTATAGCAGATGGGTGTTCTAAATTGCATCTCCATTCTCCTTCCCTCAGTGCATCTTTCTTAGCATCCGCTCTGTATGGAAGCAAATGTTTTACAGTGCTTTTCTTTACTCTTGTGGAAGAGGAGTAATTAAAATAGATTCTCTTGTACTTTTTTCAATACAGTCTTTCCAACAATGCATCATCAAACTCAGTACCAACTCTTTCTGGGGTGTTTCATAACAACCTCCTTTACAAAGAAGCTTTACCCTGAGAAATTACTTGTAAAGTACTCCTAATGTGGTCTGCATGCATATTAGGGTAGATAAGGTCGCTTCATTTAAGTAATAAAACCGGGGATTTGTGAGGGTTTTTCTTATTTCCTCACAAATAAAATAACCCTCCTCCAGACTCACAAGGTTGGAACATAGTAATCAAATTGTATCTATACGTTCGCAAAAGCCTCAGTCACCTTTTGATCTGCGAATGTAAAGTTGGGGGCAGCTGTAGCAGAGGTGCAGGCTCTTCTTTGGATGTGCTTTCCTCAATGAATGCCTCTTGAGTAGTCATTCCGTAAACTGTTTAGAGACAGAAGCCTTTTTTATACAATAGAAATAGTTTTTTTAAAAAATGTAAATCAAGAAAAATCCAACCATTCTCTCAAACATTTTGCTTTCAGCTGTTACAATATGGATTCAACAATTCTGACTGGAAAATATTGTTTTAATGTTTCCTCTACTGCATTGTTTTAAATATGACTGAAATGGCATACACACTATCTTGATAGACAGAACTGCAAGAATGCCAAAGAAGAGCTATTATTGCTGAGGTGTTTTTTCTTTTGAATGATGGGATGTGGTGCCATATATTTTATCATTATGAAAGAAGTTGGTATTCTCCAGATTTTTAAAGAAGCTTTTAAAAATAATCCTAAAATATGTAAGAGGACTTTGTCTCAAAAGAGTACTGACCTTTCAAGTCTCCCCTAAAAATCTCACTAAAACTAGTTAAGAATTGTTACAGCTAACATCTTTGTTTTCAAAGTTAATGGGAAAGCCTGCTAGTGTTTTATGTGATACAGCTATATGAACTAAAAATAATTTATTGAACTGAAAATCTAGGAAGAGGTGTTTGTCTGAATTGTGTTCAGAACTATTGTACAGCTAATCCAAACAGCATTTCAGATTATTTTATTTTTGCATTTCAGGCTTGCCGAATTTGAATTGATTCTCTTTCTCCTGTACCTTTTTGTAATAACTTATTATTACTGTGGAACAGGAAATATTGTATTCACAGTGCCAGTGTCTCTTCTGCTTATGGTTAGAAGTCTTTTGTGCACCAGGGTGAACCGAGTTCACTTTCTCCAAGGCTTCCTCAAAATATAGGTAAACTGTGATTACACAGGTTTCTTTGATTCTGTGTTTCACTGAAGAGTAAGAATAATTGATAAAGGTGTGGTGTCAGAATCAGTAGTCTCTGAGACATTGCTTGGGGAGCACATCCTATTCAGAAGTTTGGGAATAGCAGTGGTGATGAGCCTGCTGCTGCACTAGTGTTTCCCAAGCATTGTGTATTAGTGAACTTTGAATGCTGCATTAATCCAAATTCACTTCATAGCTCAAATACATTAGATATACAGCTGTGAAGTGTGTTTAGTTTAGCAAATGTATTGCTGGAAGGTGAACCTTATCTAGCTCTTTTGCAGGTAGCAAATCTTGCAAATAGGAAAGCTTGAAATCTTGAATGGAGTTTCACAGCTGTTTTGAAATTAGCCAGCAATAATCATAACTTTGGGGAATTTGAATGACATGTGAGCTGATAACGACATACTTGGGCATGTTAATGTAAATATATTAGAATACAGCACAGACAAAAAGATTTTAAAATGTTGAAGTAGTTTATTTCTTTTGATATGGCAGCACTAAAACTTTTGTCATCCTCTTCTGCGAAACTGAACTTTCTGAAGTAGGAGGTAACAACTGGATTCTGCAGCTGAGGCTTAAAACTGAGCACTACTTTAGGGTTAATAGAAAAAAATAGTACTGCTAATACTGTTGGTTTTTATAGGATATAGTTTAATGATATGTTCAGAGGTAGGATAAACTTGCTTATCTTTGTTCTAAACCCACACCTAACATGCAATCCATGTCTGTATTTCTAGAGAAGATTAGTTGCCAATGCTTTTAAGGCATTAAAAAAAAAAAGTTTGATTACATCTTTAACAGAGTAGCCTAGATACTAGGAGCTGTACTTTGAGTTTGAAAGTTATGGATATGTATTGCAGTGAGAAGCAAGGGAAATGTGGTATATTCACGAAAGCGTGTTAAGTTCCTGGAAGGATGTCAGGATGGTTAATGGTGGAGGTGGGGACAGGGAGATGTGTGGTAGTGTGTTTGCTGATGGCTGGTGAATCCTGTTAATCAATCTTTTCTATAATGCAGCTGTGGTAAATTAAACTAAACCAGCAGTGGCTGTGCCCATTTGTGGGAAACAAACGAACCACCTGCAAGTATGAGACTGCTTCAAGCAAAGGCAAACACAGAGCTGCTCAGAAACGTGCTCTATCTGCCCAAGAGTCTGCAGGATACTGGTTTTGGTGGCAGTAGATATGAACAGTGGAGAGAAGCAATCTGTATTGGGGACAATAGTGTGCTCTAAGCTGTTGCTTATTAGTGTGGTCCTGTTGGAAAGCTTGATATAGGATATAAGGTAGTTGATATATGAACAGATTCTTGAGTGCTCTGAGAAACTAAATATTCTTTCTATGTTTTAATCTTCTTTTGTTTTGAGACTAGGAGTTCTACATAAACAAGAAATACTAGATCTTGCTACTTATTGTTTAATTCTATCTGGAACAACCTAAAGGATGCCTGATTCTTCCCTAGCTTTAGTCATACTGATACTAAGCTTGAATTTGTGTTTCTTGAATGGAGTTTACTTCTGATTAGTAGTTCATATGTATCTTTCCTTTTTTCCCCATCCTTCTGAAGATAATAAACCCAAATGTGTTCACTGCTGAGTTCAGTTGTGAGCTAACTGGGGTAGTCTGTGGCCTTTGTAAAGGTGAAAAAGAGCTGGTGCTGTTTCTTGTGGGCATATAGAAATATCTGTGCCTACCACTGTATTTATTAGAATGGTGTCTGCCACCTAGCATAGTAACATGAAAAATGGCTGGGCTCAAGTTGGTAATAATGGCTTTTTCATCATGCCTGAGCCCCAAGCATGATGTCTGAAAGCCCTGATTACTTCCTTGTGAATATGGCTCTTGATTTATGTGGTATTCTTGTCTGACTTTGACTTCACCATTCCCTTGAGACAGGCAAGGTAACAACCCTTCTAGTTACCTGTGTCTATAGCTCTTCTGGTGTTGTTTGATCTCATCTTGTTTTGTAAGTCCAGAAACTGCATTGCTTGTGGAGTTAATTTTGTTCTACATTGTCAAGCCGTCAGCTGTGTACAGCTGAAAGAATTTGCTTCTTTAGAACACTGAGCACAAACCAGGTAACATTCAGAATTTGTTTCTATTAAACACCACATTTTTAACCACCTGTCATCTTCTTAGAATAATTGTGGTAATGTTTGGCGATAACTGCTTATTCCTTTTCTGGAACAAATTCCTAAAATAAGGTATAAACGCTGACTTTTCCAAACATCATGTACTTACTGTTGGCTTCCAGGTTCTGATCTTTAGGCTATTGTAAATGGGCCACAGGTCCATATAGGTCTCAAACTCCCTGCTTTTTGTGTTTTCTGATCTGCAAGAAAGTTTGAGGGTTATCTGAAAGGAATCTCTTGTTACTCTTGTTCTTGTTTTCTCTGCTTCATTTCTGTACCTTACTCCTCCTACTCTTAGGAAGATCCCATGTTGATTTTTACTCCCCTTTAGTATTTTCATTTAAGTCACTTGCAAAACCATGGCAGTTGCTGTGTTCTTAGTTACAAGTCTCCTGCTGCAAATTAAATTTAAAAACAAAACCAACAATAACACCTACAGAACTTTAGAAAGACAAAAAGAACTTTAATACTAAAGTCTTGTATTTCCTACATCTCCTCTGCTGAAAGCCCTGCCGTCCATGGACTTGGTGTAGCTTAGGCAACTGTTTCAGTAACTTGGTATGGAAAGGATGATTGCAAACCTCAGTGGCCTGCTGTTCATCTTTAGGAATCATGGCCATGGTTATATTTTTATGTAGAGTATTCATGAAGCAGCCTTAAAGAGTTGTTGTTTGGCTGATGGGCAGTAATTTATTAAACTACTACTGTGTCAGCAATTGAGTGATGGATTTCTGCAGCTTTGGAGTCTGCCTCATTTATGGAAATAAAGGAGAGAACAGTACAACAAAACACTTCAAAAATGTGTGTTACTGCAACAGCAATCTCACTGTGGTGTTAGGTTAGTTGTGTTAGACTTCACAGTCCACCAGCTAACCAGATTCAGTGGCTTTTTGTACAGTCAAGAGAAGAGCTTTCTTTGTTATTTCTGAAATCACTAGATGTGTTTGAGGTGACCCTCCAAACCAGGGGAATGATGTTAGATGAAGGCCTGAACATGATAACAAGAAATGGGTGATGTTCTTCTGATAGCAAGTGGCAAATAACACTGCAGAAAACCAGAGGAGGCATATCTTACTGCCTTCTTAGAGAGGTATCTGGAGAAGCAGAATACAAAACTATGGGATTCAGAGTTGTGGAAATTGAGGAGATGCAAGAGCACCATGTCTGGACGTGTGTCTGGCCAGCAGCCTGAGCAGGGAGGCTGTGTGGGCTACAAGTGCTATTCTATAGGAGTGTCTTTAAGGTCTTCAAGAGTGGATGCTGCTGTGCATAAACCATGCAGGAGTAAAATTGGAGGGAGGTGAGGGTGGCAGTCACAGCTGCTCTAAACTGCTGAGGCATGGAAGGAATAAACAACAGTGGCCAAAGAAGGATGGTGGGTCATTAAGGGTATGTCTGCAAGGTTTAGTATTTTTTTAAGATAGTAAGCAAGTGTCTTGCATAGCAAAGGGGAGATAGAGGAAAGTGGGAGATTAGAAAGAAGAGTGAGTGCTGAGCACAGAAGAGATCAGGTATGTCAGAGGCTTATCCAGGAAGTAGTAATCCCACATAGTCCTCTTTTTGTCTTTTTGATGTTAATTATTTTCAAATACAACTAGAATGGGTTTCATTTTGTGTGTAGGTACATTCTGCTTGAGTGCAACAAGCTGAAAAGGAAAGTGTGATACTTGCTGTTTTTAAACTTATTTTTGTATTTATTAGTTTTGGATATTTTGAGCTTAGATACTATTTTAATTTGGTATGTTTCTGGCATTCTTTTAGAAAACATTTGTGCATATTAATTTCCCCAAATCCTTTACTGAAGAAAGTGCTCATCAAGAAAGCAGATTATAATCTCATTAAAATGTGAGACTGTATAGGAAAATTTAAATAACAGGTTAGTAGTTTGTATACCCAAGAACTTAATCTTTGATTAGACTGCCTAATCAAATATCTGATTTTGATGACTTGAGCAAAATACCAGTGATATACAGGTGCTTAATCAGGAATATGCTTAAGAATTTTACTTACCTAAGGTAGGTTTGAGTGTGAAGTTGTGTAATTCCTAATACTAACCTGTCATCTCTGACTAGTAAGTTTTCTGTACTGTTTTCACTAAAGCCACATAATTTGGTCATTGTTGGTGGAGTTCATGTGTTATCCAGCAGTTGATTACAAGTACTTTCCAGTGTTAATGCTTATACTTTAAGAGTATCTAGATTTGTTAGTATGTAGTGTTTTAGCTTAGTCTTTTGCAGCTACCAAATGTTTTGGGTTTTTTTATTACATCCTGGGTAGATTTAATTGTAGAGTGATCTCAATACTACTTTTAGGACTGATTGTTTTAATAAATTTAATATACATTTTGCAAGCTTTCATTTAAAATTAAAAACCACTTTTGCTTTATTGTGGAGGACTTTTGTTCCTTGTTTGTCAGATATATGTTGGCCATAATTCTTGCTGATCTCCACTGCAGTTATTTTTATATCAGAACTGGATCATTTATATAGATTTTATAATTGTGTTATACAAGAAAAATAAACTGTGGTGGTTAATTAATGAATAGGAAAGACTGATTAGTTTTGTTCTGTTTTATTTGTATTCAAATCAACAGCTTTGATTTGTGTCTCTGATAGGAAACCAGAGCTGCATAATCTGCTTCAAGCAGATTACCATTAATGCAGTTGACATATTAATCTGCAGCTTTTGGTGGGTGTTGACAATGATTTCTAGACCACTGTCCTGTGTTTCCTTAAGAACTTTCTATTTGAGATTTTATATGGTATGTGTTGATGATATTTATGGTATGTATGTTATTTGGTATTTGGAGGTTTGTGGTGGGTCTTTAGTGGTTTGGCAGGGGGTTGTGGTTTTTTTTTAAATCAACTCCACAAAACCCCCAAACCGTGAGTATCCAAACCAAACACCCCACTGCCTATCCCCACAACCACCCAGCCCCTAGAAAACAAAAAGACTTCTCTTTCCTTTTAGAATAAAAACACCCTTATATTCTAAAGCGAAACAAATTTATCTGAGTTGGCAAGCATTTGTATTGAAGATTGATGTTTCTGTTTTCTTTTAAAATGTAAACAAAATACATGCTACAGGCAGTAGTATTTATACAACTTAATACTATAATGCAGATAGTAGTTCAAAGGCTGCTTAAGAATATACAAATAATAAATTTTTAGAAACATACTTTTAAATATACAGTTATTTGAATGAGGAAAGTTTGAGTTGTATATAGACTAGATAGGTGTACTGTATACATAATTAAATTATTAATTATCATAGGTCTAAAATTGACTTTTTATATGTAGATGTTGGAAAAGGATTAACAACTTTTGTACTTTTTAAATGTTTCAGGATATATTTGGATAAAGGTGTTTCTTGGACTCAAGAAAAAACATTTAAAAACCCCTCAAATTTTAAGGTATTTTATGTTGAATAAAGAAAAAACAAAAGCAATCAATATGTTTTGTGCATGTGACAACTGGCAGTTTAAGCGAAGAAATACTTATGTAATTTGTCTTTTAGTATTAGTAAAATATTAGGGATGTCAGATATGATGCTGTCTTTTTTTATGCAGATGAAGCTAGAGGAGTGAAAATACTGCTTTAAAAAAGAAAATTTTTATTTTGCCAATTTATGTAGTTCCGCAGCTTTCACCAAACCAGCAATGAGGTGTTATAAGGCAAGAAACTAACACAGCAAAAAGGAAATTATGTTGCTGCTGAGACTGAGAAGGTAATTGCTTTTTTGGTGCATGATCCAGGTTGTGACTGGGACTTCTGTGGATCTAGCTTGGTTTTCTCTGGAACATCAGCAAGTAGTTTATGTAGTGATACACTCCTCTCATACTGATATCCAGGTATGACTATTTTGCTGGTCTGAGAGATTACTATCGTATTATATTTTTAAGATAGAATGAGGTTCAATGTGTCTGATTCATAAGAAATTCATGGCAGTGCATGGAGTTCTGTGATCCAGTAGTACTTCAGCACTAGATTAAATAGATTAAAGCTTAGCTAAGGCACTGTTGCAGTTTATTTGTTGTTCAACCAGGCCAACATTTCATCACAAGACTGGACCTGATATGTTCTACAGTCTGGATTTGTTCTGTTTAACAGAAAAGTTTTTCAGCTTGAGCACCCCAGTGTATGCCCTTTAAAATTTTAATGGGGTGGCAAAAACCCAAAAAAAGCAAACAAACTAAACCCCCTAATTAAAATTACTTACTGTAAATGAAAATTTAAGGTGGAAGGTTATTCAGTTGGCTGTCTAGCTGTCGTTTTAGTTTTTCACAAAGAATCAGCCAGGTTGGAAGAGACCTCCAAGATCATCCAGTCCAACCTATCACCTGGCCCTATCCAATCAACTAGAGCATGGCACTATGTGCCCATTCAGGGATGGGGCTTTTCTTGAACACCTCCAAGGACAGCAACCTCACCACCTCCCTGGGCAGCCCATTGTAGTGGCAAATCGCTATCTCTGTGCAGAACTTCCTCCTAATATTGAGCCTACACCTCCCCTGGCCCAACTTGATGTGTCCCCTCATTCTGTTGCTGGTTGCTTGGGAGAAGAGACTGACCCCCCAGCTGGCTACAACCTCCTTTCAGGTAGTTACAGACAGCAGTGAGGTCACCCCTGAGCCTCCTTTTCTCCAGGTTGAACAACTTCTGCTCCCTCAGCCTCTCCTCATAGAGCTTGTTATACAAGACATGTTTATCTATTCTGGTTATTTTATGCTGAAAAGCCCTAGGTGTATTGACATTCTTGAGTAAAATGTGTTGTGCATTGAAATTGTACTGTGTAAATAGTGTTTGTCTTCCAGTACTTGAATATGAATTATATCAAAGCTTGACAGGTAGCTATCTCATGATCTTGGTACAGTATTTCTCATGTGGGTCTCACTGAGATAATGACTTGCATTTTGTAGGTGAGGAGTTCAGGCAGATTGAGTAACATGTCTGTGCTCACATGGAGTCTGTGCTTGAGCTGGAAATTCATTCCAGTTCCTCTAAATCCTTGGCTGGCAGCCTAGCCACTTAGGCTTAAGTTCACTTAAGATAAAATCATCAAAAACCAGTTTTAAGCTGTATTTAAGCCCTCTGACAAGTTGTAAGAAACAATAGAGCTTTTGGCTTATCTTTCTGCTATTTCATGGCATTTGGTATTGAGGATCTTCAAGAGGATGAGCAGATATCTCAATTCCTGATGAAATTTGTGAGCTGGAAGCTGTGTGTTCTGTGCATCTCTTCTTCATTCACATCTGAGTTGCAGCTACAGCTATAATTTATAATTAAATCAATTTTTGACATCACCCACTTATTCTTAACTTTTTTTTAATCTTGGGGCTTAGAGTAATAAAGATTTGTTTGTGAATGAGGAGGGGCCTCAGTTGCACAGGAATGTGTTCACTGATGCTGTAAAATTTTTTTTTTGTTGATGTTCCTTGAATTGGTTTCTGTTAACCTCTAGTACTGCAGCTGTTCCTGAAAAAGAACGTGCCATTTCTTGCGTAGTAGTTTGCATAATGTTGTCAAAGGGGAAGGCCATACAATTCCGTGTTAAAGAAGTGTGAATTTATTATGATTGATGTCTTATACTATTGTGTGAAATTGCATGGTTATGAAGAGTGTAAGATTCATTTCCTTTCACTTGAAACATGAAAAGCCTAAATTGTTTATTAAAAAAAACCCAAACTTGATTCATCCCTTCAAACATACCCTTCTAGTATGCCTTTTGTACAAGTGGTTGTCGATGAGTTTGGTTGCTTAAGAATAGAGTCAACCAGGCTGTTTGCTAGCTGACTGGAGTGGCATTCCATGAGCAGAGCAGTGCTGCAGTGCATGACAAGGATTTGACCTGACAGCTTTACAGTTATGCAGCACATGGAGGCTTAGATCAACAAAAAAAAGAGCATGAAGGACTGTGTGGAAGAGACCTGTGCTATTCCTGCCACTTCTGCAGAGAGAAATGTGTAATGCTGTTGTCAAAACTGAAAGGCTAGTTGTCTTCACCTTCTCTTGCGTAACTTGAGACTGGGTAGATGTGGGGCCATAGGTATTTTTACTTTAAAGACACTGAGAAACTGGTTGTTTTAGGGGGAGTATATTAATTTATTACTATTGGAAGCCATTTTGTTTTTCTTTAGGATATTTTGCCTTTCAAAATGAAGGTGTTTACATTTTGGACTGTTGAACTAATTCTCTGTTCTACTATACATTCATATGAGGCTTTCTCTTTTCGTCACTTATCTAATAAAATTTAATAACTTTGTATGGTTACTGATTTCTTCAGGAGTCTAGTGAATTTATATTGTGAAGTATTTCTGATCTCATCAACACTGAATTATATCAGAGCTGTTTCAGAGCTTGTTGGTTTACGTGTTTAATCCACTGCATGGTACAAATGATAGGTGGTTATTTTGCAGGAGTACTAAGTACTTTTCCCTTGGTTCAGCCTTGAAGATTGCTGTGCATTTTTTTTCTGCATAACACTCCTTGTAAATGATATAAGATAAAGTCAAAAGTGGCTAAGCTGGGAATCAAAGTATGCTCAATGAAAGTGCTAGCAGCTAAACAAAAGATTTACTGAAATTATTTTTTGAGTGATTCAATGAATTTGTTAATGAGCAGAAAAAGAGGTTTTGGTCTTCCTATCTTATAAGCAAAGAGGTGGTTGTTTTTATAATAGTTGGAACTCAGATAATCTACTGAACCTTTATGGCATGTTTTCTATTTTGGGCCTGCATTATTAATCCTAAAAAATGTTAGGAATTATTACCTGGAGGCTTTCATTCATAGGTTATGTCTTGTTCTTCATGTAATAGTGAAAACTCAACTTTTTATTTCTTATTGTCAAGAGTTCTCCAAGCACTTAGGTATTTCTTTAATAGTAGAAAGGGGTTGCCCCTTTCTGTGAGCTAACAGAAAGTTAAATGTGGAGGTTTTTGTGTGTCTGTATTCCTTTAAATAGAATTTACCTGGCTTGTTGCCGCTGTGTGCTGAAGTCTCTCTTCCTCTTGTAGAAGTGGCATGTAATCTCATGCTGAAGCTCTCATATTTGTCTTGCAGCATCAGACTATTTCAGAACTGCAGTATGGGTGGGTAACTCTTACCTGCTAGAGATGAGGAGACCATTATTAGATTAATCACTTCCCTGGCAGCAGCTGTTTTGGCTGCTGTGTGCTGGTTTATTGCTATGGCGTTGAAAAACATGCTTGCCTCAGGTTTTGCATCTTGGAAGCCCTTCTTCTGAACAGGACTAGCAAACTCTATTGGCTGGTGTAAGGTTTCTCTTGCCTGTTTCAGCCCTTTTAGCAAGGACAGCATCACAAATGGTGGTGAAAAAACAGATGAAGAAATAAGAGATGCAACTAAGCGTCTGAAAAGGGCAGTGAGCAGCATCAGGAAGAATGTGAGAGACTGAAAGAGAAGGCAAGAGACAATCCAAATAACAGCTAAGGGGAAGAGTTGATCAGGATTTGAAAGGAAATGGCTGTGAGCAATGTGTGTGTATGTCTAAACAATAGCATTCATGAAAAACATTAGTGTTGTCATCAGCAGTTTAAAATTGCATTCAGCAGTTGTAAATGACAATGAAGTTGTGTCCAGGTTTGTTTTAGCTTTAATGGAAAAAAATTCTTTTGTAGAAAAAAAAAAAAGCCACATCTAGATAAAATTCTTTATCAAAAAAGCCCTCATCTAGTTAGGCAAGTGAATAGTAGTATATTCTCGATGTTAAAACTTTTAAAATGCAGACTTTGCTACTGGATGATTGAAAACAAAGCTCTTTTTAAAAAATGTGTCAGTAGCATGCTAAATTGTGGATTAAAGGAAAGGCACTAGAGGTGAAGGAAAACTGAAGACAGGGATGTAAACTTTCTTAAAAAGCACTCCACTGTAAAGACTAGGAATTGTAAATCCCCTATGAAAAGCTTTGATTTTTAGAGCTGGGTGAGCTCCTGGGAGATGTGACACAGATTAAGAGATCCCTGTGTTCTTTCAGAACAGGTTCTCAAAAATCTGTAGTAGCTCATGCTTGTGAGACTGAGTTAAAGGAGATTACAGGTCTGTTTCTGTCTATAATTTGTTTTATCAAACTTAGGCAAAGAACAGACAGTGTATTCCAGGAGCACTTGTTCATTTTAATTTGACACCACTTTGACAGTGAAGATTTGTACCTATAAGAGCTTTCAACATGCTAGTGCAACTGTGGTTGGTCTTACATGCTTTAGTTTATCTTGTCACCTGTTTGGAAGTATCACTTTAGTGTATTCCAGGAGCTCTTGTTTTTAACTGACTTGGAGAATCTCCTGTTCACAGTTGAGCCTCTTTTGGAAACGGCCAGCTGGTAGGCAGACTGTGTCCAGTTGTTGAGAGAAGTTGTTTGGTTTCATCAGAGAGACTCAGATTCAAGGATTCCAGAGATAGATCAGATTCCAGAATAAATCCTTTTCTTGTTGTTATTTGGACTGCTTGCTTTTTACTTGTCTGGGCACTTACTGCTTAATATATTCCCAGACATAGCTGGAGGGACATAACTGAGCATGTCACCTGAAGACAGCATGTGGTCTGTTGTACATGTGCTGCAAGCTCAGGGCTTCTATGGTGGTAACATGCCGTGTTTGGATCTATGGGACCTATATGTTAAGCCCATCCTTTTTGTGTATCTTAGCACAGACTGAGTTTCTGTATTGTTTTACAGACTTGGGTGTCTGGAGCATTTCTTTCTGGTTTGGATATGGATATGCTAGAGAGCAGCAGAGGGTGGGTGTTCAGAAGTCCTAGTCAAGATGATTAGTAGCAACGTGTGAAACTGTATCATGTTTATCAAATTACCTACAGTAATTACATTATTGATTTCTCAAGAGGATGTCTTTCCCTGTGGATATATTGAACAACTGCACTCATGAAGATTTGGAGACCTCAGGATGGAGCTGCGTGGCTGAACTTGAGCGTGGAAATCCAGACAATCCTGAATTCTTTCCCCTGCCAGACCAGACCCAAGTAAGATCCAGCAAATTCTTTAATCCCTCTGTTCTTGATAAATATGTAGATTCAAGAATTGCAATATCCAGTCCATAAGTACTGAATTGCATAATTATTTTAGCAAAGCTTTTGTACCTCCTGAATTTTTGTGTTAAGGTCTGCCTCTTTTTAATATAGTTGAGTTTAAATCTGGGCATCAGACTACTTTCTGCCTCTATGTACTATGTAGTTTAAAAAGAAACAAAACAAACCAAAACCCAACAACAACTGTGTCCAGCTCTTTCCTAAGTTAACTAACTCAGGCAGTCACAAGTCTGTTGTAACAAAGAGGTTCATGACATACTGAAGCTCACTTGTTATTTCTGTATCTTAGTCCTGTGTACTTTATTGGATTCAATTCTTGACCAAGTGTTGCTAATTTGGAAGTGATTCTTTTCTGAAATACTGGCATGTAAGGGGTTGAAGGGGAGGTCTGGGAATGACATAGTCCAAGTCTGTTGCTAAAGGAGATTTACCCAGAGCAGGTATGAATGAATATCCAGACAGGTTTTTAAAAGTCTCCAGAAAAGAATTCACAACATTTCTGGGCAGCTTGTTCTAGTGTTCTGTCACCTTTACATTAAGGAGCTTTTACCTCATGTTCAGCTGAAAACTCCTGTGTGTTTTGTGCCCTGTCACTGGACACACTCAAAAGAGTCTCTCTTCAGCCTCTTGATGTCTGTCCTTGAGTTATTTATAAACATTGAAAAGGTACAATTTCAGTCTCCTCCAGACCCAGCTCTCTGAGCCTTTCATCATAAGAGGTGTTCTAGTCCCATCATATTTGTAGTTCTCCACTGGACTCTCTCCAGTAGTTCCTTGCCTCTAGAGCTGGTGAGTCCAGAACCAGACACATTCCTCCAAATGGAGCCTCACTAGGGCAGAGGGGGAGAAGAAGCTTCCTTGATCTGCTGGCCATGTTCTAGACACACCCAGGATACCATTGCCCTTTCTCGATCCTGAGGGCAGACTGCTGACTCGTTGTGAACTTTTTATCCACCAGAATTCCCAGGTCCTTCTCTTCAGAGCCACTTTCTGACAGGTCAACTCCTAGCACTTGCTTCTGCAGGGGGTTATTCCTCCCCAGCTGTAGGACCATACACTTGCCCTTGTTGAATTTCATTAGGTTCACCTCCACCCAATTCTGCAGCTTGTCTGTGTCTTGTTGAATGGCAGCATAGTCTTATGGCTGTATCAACCACTCCTCCCATTTTTGTGTCACAGGAAACAGAGCAGTATGCTCTGTTGCTTCACTGTTGATTAAAATGTTGAACAAGACTTGACCCAGTACTGACCACTGGGGAACACTGGCAGCTACAGGTCTCCAACAAGACCCTGCAGTGCTGCTCACAATTCTGAGCCAGTTCTCAAACCCACCTCATTCTGTTCTTGTCTAATCCAAGGTTCATAAGCTTACTCATAAAGATGTTAGGAGAGAGCATCAGAAACCTTGCCAAAGTCAAAGCAGACAACATCATCCAGCTACTCATCATCATAGATCATAGAATGGTTTAGGTTGGAAAAAATCTTAAAGATAATCCAGTTTCAACCCCCTGCCATAGGCAGGGACACCTCCCACTAGATCAGGTCACTCAAGCCCTCATCCAGCCTGGCCTTGAACACATCCAGGGAGGGAGCAGCCACAACCTCCCTGGGCAACCTGTTCCAGTGCCTCGCCACCCTCACTGTGAAGAATTTCTTCCTAACATCCCGTTCAAATCTCCCCTCCACCAGTTTGAACCCATTCCCCCTCATCCTGTCATTACAAGACCTTGTGAATAGTCCCTCCCCAGTCTTCCTGTAGGCCCCCTCAGATACTGGAAGGCTACTATAAGGTCTCCTGGAAGCCTTCTCTTCTCCAGGCTGAAAAGCCCCAACTCTCTGTCTGTCCTCATAGCAGAGGTGCTCCAGCCATCTGATCATCTTCNCACACAGTACTCTAGGTGGGGTCTGACGAGAGCAGAGTAAAGGGGGAGAATCCCCTCCCTTGCCCTGCTGGTAATGCCTCTCTTAATGCAGCCCAGCACACAGTTGCTGTCTGAGCCGTGTGTGCACACTGCAGGCTCATGTTGAGCTTCTCATCCACCCAGACTCCCAGGTCCTTTTTCTCAGGGCTGCTCTCCAGCCACTCACCACCCAGCCTGTATTTGTGCTTGGGATTGTAGCGACCCAGGTGCAGGACCTTACACTTGGTCTTGTTAAAATTCATGAGGTTAGCCTGGGCCCACCTCTCCAGCCTGTCCAGGTCCCTTTGGATGGATCCCTGCCCTCCAGCAAGTTGACTGTGCCACACAGCTTGGTGTCATCTGCAAATTTGCTGAGGGTGCACTTGATTCCTCTGTCCATGTCACTGACAAAGATGTTAAACAGCACTGGTCCCAGCACTGACCCCTGAGGGGTGCCACTTGTCACTGGTCTCCAGATGGCTATCATATTGGTCAAACATGATTTTCCCTTTTGTGAATCCATGTTTAATACTCCTGATAACCTTCTTTTTTTCCCACATGCTTAGAGATGAGCTTCAGAATGAGGTGTTCCGTCACCTTTCCAGGGATGCAGGTGAGGTTGACTGTCCTGTAGTTTCCTTGGTCCTTCTTGCTCTTTTTGAAGACTGACGTGGCAATGCTTTCCCACCAGCTCTCAGGCACCTCTCCTCTTCTCCATGACTTTACAAAAATGTATTCCATCACAACCCATAGATTTGTGGCTGTCCAGTTTGCCCTCGTCTCTAACCCAACCCTCCTCAACCAAGGGCAAGTCTTCCTTCCCCTTACATCTAGGGACTGGGATTCCTGAGTGCTGACCACAGCAGTGAAGACTGAAACAAAAGTGGCATTTAGCAACTCTTCCTCCTTTGTATGCTCTGTCACCAGGGTACACAGCCCATTCAGCAGTGTGCTCGTGCTTTCTCTGGCTTCCTTTTGCCTCTAATGCACTTGAAGCTCTTGTCTTTTACATTCATTGCCAGATTTCCAAGAAGACCTTGGCTTTTCCTATTGCATCCATATATAACTGTGGCAGTGTTCTTATATTCATTCATAATGGCCAGTCCCCTTTTCTATGTTCTGTAAACTTCCTTCTTCCATACGAGTTTTGGGGGTTTTTTTATTGATTTTTTTTTTTTCCCCCTCCCAGGAGCTCCTTGCTTATCCATGCATGTTTCCTGCCTTATTTATTTCTTATGGGCATTCACTGATCTTGAACTTGAGGGAAATGGGATTCTACTAAAGAAGTCTTGAAAGAGGTTGAAGTTAGCTCTCTGAAGTCCAAGGCTCTAATTTAACTTACTGCTTTGCTTCTTCCATGCAGGATCCTGAACTTAAGCGTCTCATGGTCACTGCAGCCAAGGCTGCCACTAGTTTTCACATCCCAAATCAGAGCATCTTTCTTTGCTAGTACTAGATCCAGCAACACATCTCTCCTTGTTGGCTCTTCCACCACTTGTGTCAGTCGCAATCAATGTTCTGCAGGAACCTCCTGGACAGTGCATGCCTAGTTGTGCTCTTCCTAATAAAAATTCTCTGCTGTTGTTGTGAGTTCTCATGGAGGCTTGCTGTGACCCTTTCATTTAAAATTCTTACCCTTGTGTGATAAGTTGATCAGTGTTGGTTCTGAGTAGATTAACATCTCTGTTTGAATTAATACCCCAACAAGCTATGATGTATAGTTTTAATGAAAAGTAAGTGAGCTGAGAGGATCCAAGGGAATAAATGGTCACTGCTTCAAGATTCCCTGACAGAAGCAATCTTGACTAGTTGTGTGCGTTTCTGCAAGTACTGTATACTTGCCTGAATACTTATTTGCATTAACACCCTTGCTTGTGGCATTAACATCTAGTTTTTATGTACCAATTAGTGAAAATGTGAGTTTAAATATCAAAATGCATTTCTGCAGAGGTATTCAACTCTGGAAAGGTGGATTGATTTGACTGGTCCTGAGGGGAAACCCCATGCATAAGCTTGGCATTTATAAAATGTGTGTAATTCAAGGGATGAAAACTCTCTTGAATCCTGCCTTCCCACCACAACACACTGCTGTCTGTTAACATGAGCCCAGATTTTGTTGTGCTACTTTGTGCCTGACCGTCTGCTTCATTCTTCTGTTGGCTTTGATGTCTTGCATAGCTGGGACAGTTAAGGTGAATTTACTGCTGCCTCTCTGTGCAACTTACTTCAGTTGTGCATGTAAATCCAAACTGCCTACAGCAGTGAGCTGTAACAGTACAAATTACTGAAGCTAAATCTACTAGAGCTTTTTGTAATGTAGTCTGTCTTTAGGAACACAAGGTCTGATGCTTGTCATTACAGTTAAGTACTCTGTTTTCAATATTATTCTTTCTTACCCTGCTAAATATTCTCAGTATATTGAACTAATGTTGTTTTAGCAAGACTTAAGTATTGTACGTTCCTGTTTCAGATTCCTATTAAATTGTCATCTGTGAGCTTTGTTCCTCTGTATGGTGAAGATAAGACATACAAAGTTCTTGCTTTGTTTACACCGCAGGACCCCCTCACAGGTTCCATTTTAAGATTTTAATTTCTGTGTTGCTGTTTTTAATGTAGCAAATGCATATAAAAGGCCCTTGCTTTCTCCATGCTAGTGTAACTCTGAACTTTGCTACTTTTACATTTGTTTACTGTATTTTTGTTTTAATACTATTTTTCTTGTGGATTCATATACACAAGAAAGAACTTCGCATGCTAATTAGAGTAGAGCTAGTTCCATTGAATTTGGAAGCTATCTAGCAAAACAAAATTATGCTTGTCGGGATCCAAGTATGATGTGTGTCTCCCAATCTCTTAATATACATGTCTCTCCGGAAGGAATTTTTTGAGCATTCATAGAATCCATTCATTTGCCCATGAATTTAGATGCTCATCAGTCACTGCCAATAAGGACCATCAAGTGTCAGCTTGTCATTAGCTTTAGATTTTCACATAGCTCTGAATAAGATGACATACCACTACTTAGGATTTTTTTCCCCCACCTACTTTTGTCCTTCCCTTTTGAGTTCTCTGTTTCCTTCTCTTTCCATTTAATGCCAAAGTTGCCACAACTGGCCATAGATCAAATACATCCTTATTGCTAATCACATGGACAGCAGTCTTTTTACATTTACCTGACTCCCTAAAACTTGCATGGCTTCAATATCAATATCCATTAGCAACCCAAAAATTAAATACGTGCATGAGTAAGATTCCTTTTGGCAGGCCTAGTTAATAATGGAGGAGTGTGCTTGAGCACAGATTAAGGGCAGTGCTTATGTCTGAGAAACAGTTCCTATATGTCATGCCATGCAAAAATCCACATTTGATTTTATCATTCTCAGCTTTCAAGCAAGCATTGCACGTGATAGGGTGTATAGCACAATGCATGTTGTGCGAGCATGGTAAGAGCTGCCTTAACATAGTACCAATTAGAAAATGCTTAACGTGGTTACTACAGTGTTGTTCCTAGTTGCTTTTTCAGCTTTAGTGAATGTTTATTTTGGGATGGTAAAAATCACTAACTCTTTATCTCCACTTCTTTCTTTCAAGCTGCAGCCCTGTATCTTGCTGACCAGTGGTGGTCGATTGATGAGATTGTGAAAACATCTGTCCCTACTAGGCAGGGGATTTGTCAGGTAAAGTGCCTCAACATTCACTTAGCAATCTTTTCTTATCCTTTTGAGGTAATAGTTAGTGGTGGCAGATAGCTATTCTGTGAGACGCTTTCATTTCAGAAATGAGTTGGCTGTCTCAACTCAAAGATAATGTCAATGGGAACAGAGGAATAGGTACTGGAGAGGAGACAACTTATGGAGAAAGTGTCTAGAAGTAGAGTGACCCTCATGCAGTAGCTTCATATGTAAGCAAGTGAAAAGTTTTTTTCACTTTGCTCATTAGAACACTGTATGTCTAGTTATATTGAAACATCTCAGTAGAGTGGTGCATTGTAGCATAGCATATTTACTGGTCTTGACAGGAGGCTAGTAAGCTAAAAACACTGGGCACCTGTTTGATAGAGATGAGTTGGAGCTGGTGGCTTGCACTAGCAATACATGAGGCTTGAGAAAGTTAGTTGCCTGGTATCTACTTCTATTGCTCATCGTGGATCTTTGTTAGAATTACTGGCACCTGTGAAGCATGGAGTTTTGTTGTTTTTGAAAACTGGAAATCTCTTTCCACAAGTATAATTTACATCTACTAATGGAATCTGGACACTTATCTATTTTTGTAGGGTTTTTCCTTTGGGTTATTGTTTTTGGTGTGGGTTGGTGGTGGATTTTTTTTTTTTGGGGGGAGGAGGCAGTTTGGTCTGTAGTCTTATTATCTGCGTTTCTGAGTGGTGTGATGTCGTGGGTTTACTGCCGACAGAATAAAAACTCTCAAACGAATTGGAGAAAATAACAGAATTATATTTTGGATAGAGGGATGCATGGAAAAGTTAGAGTGGATATAGAAGCTATAGCAACCCCCTTGAATTTTCTTCTCATCCCAAGACTAAATCTATAAATCCCAATGCTCCAAGTCCTTCCCCCCCCATGCCTCTGCCATTCCTAGGCTCCAAAACAGGTCTACCTGCTTACATATTTACCCAGTAACAGCTCCTGCCCAGACACGGCTGGAGGGGGAGGAAAAGGAGAAGGAGCTGGCCTTGCTGTGAGTTTATGAAGAGATAGCAGAATTATGGGATTGAATAACATTCTCCTCATAGTCCCTAGAGGAGTTTTAACCTTATAATTCCCAACCTGGGACATGTGATCATGCATAAATCAGGAGGGAAACTTTTACAGATACAGCTGAAATTTTGGGCACTGGGAGCTAAGTGTGGTTCCTTCATTTTCACTCACAATGGACAGTATAGTGGTAGACAAATTCTGTATACAAAAGGAGCACTGTAGGACAGAGAAGGATATCAGGTTCCCTGTTTCATGCCACAGGAATTGCTGTAACTGGTTCTTCTGCAGCATCTTGTCCTGTTTTCTGCAACTATCAACAGTGACAGAGTATGACAAGTCTTGCTACTCTGAGAGTGATAGAATCACAGAACCGTTGAGGTTATAAAGCCTTTCAAAATCAAGTCCAACAGTAATCCCACTGCCATAACCATTAAATTATATCCTGAACTGCCGCATCTGCATGCTTCTTGAACACCTCCAGGACAGCCTGCTCCAATGTTGTTACTGCTCTCCCAGTAAAGAAGTTTTTCTTAATATCCAATCAAAACCTCCTCTGGCACAACTTACACTCGTTTTTGCTTGTCCTGTTGCTGATTTCTTGGGAGAAGAGACCAATGCTAGCCTCAGTACAACCTCCTTTCCAGAGGCATCCTTTGTAGGACTTCAATTTACCTCGTAGCTGGGAAGTCTGAGATTGGTGTATTGCTGTTGTTTGGTGAATATTTCTTAAACACCAGAACAGTTTTGACTTAAAATCAACATAGAATTTCTCCCACTACCCCTCTCCTAGCACTCCTTTCAGCTTTTACCCGTTGGATTAGGAGTAACACTTAAGTAGTGAAATAGCATCTGTCTCTAGCAGTGCTTTACTTAATGTATTGCTGTGGCTTCCAAACATTTCCTTGCCCTCAAACTCCAGATCTTCATCCTGCTTTAGCATTTACAGCTTCTTTTGACTCTGCAGTAGTTTTAACTGATAGCTTTGAAAAACAAGGTTCCTGATGTATGAATATTAATTAGCCTGACAACTCCACTGAAACATTCTTTGTTTCCTTAGGTAAACTCTATTGGAGAGAGGATTGTTCTCTATGTTCTCAACAGGATTATCTACCGGACACGAGAAATGGAAAGACATGAGATCCCATTTCTCTGCCATGCTAGCAATGCCTATGCTAAGATTTTGTGGCAAGGAGGAGAGGCTGTTGGGTTCTACTCTGTTAAACTTAAAGGTAAAATGCATGTACTGTGAGGTTTGGCAGGGTAGTGGTGGGTAGATAGGGAACTTTTAAGAATATTGCATTTAGTAGATTTTAAGTCTTGCAGGCCTGATGAGTTGGTGCTTTCCTGAAAATGTAAGAGGTCAGATTGCTGTTAAAATTCCTATCTGAAGGTATTATGCTTTACTAACCTAAAAGCTTTTGGGTTTTTTCATATTCTACAAAACATATTTAAAACTTTAGAAGTTAAGTGTATTCAAAAGCTTATTAATTTTTCTCTAGAGCTATTGGTGGTTATATTGAACTGTTCATGATGGGTCTTCAGACTTTTTATTTTTTCAGACCTAGTTCTAGAATACAGAAACTTGGTTTATCTGAAATGATTGTAGAATAAGACATTATCAGTTAAATTATTATAGTCTGATAGCATAAATTTTGGCTACAGGCATGAGATTCAGCAACATCTAATGGCGATTAAAAATATAATCGCTTTCCTTCCACACACTTGTTTTTCATGTTACAGAGTTCCTGGTTTTCTTTCTAAAACATTGTATTTTCCTTGTAGTTATTTTGGAACTCTAGTGTGTTTTCCATTTGTTGCTGAATAAAATTGACTGTCAAAACACATCTTTAGTGTTGTGAGGTTTCCAGTGTCAAGTGTCCTAGGATTTTTGTAGATTTAATTTTTAAATTATTTAAAATCATAGTCTTCATATTTGTCCTGAGGAGTTACAGAGTCTATATAACTGCAGTTTAAGAATTTTATTTTGTTTTCTCTCCTTCCTCTTTCAGCTGGATTTTTAGGACTCTTTTCCTTCTGGAATTAAATAGTGAGATGTTAGATTGAGCCTTTCTTCTCTGATATTCTTCTATAGTACTACAGGTAGAATCATGGAACTGTCAAGGTTGGAGGAGACCTTTTTGAGATCAAGTCCAACGGCTTGCTTAGAGTCTAGAGTCCCACAGCTACTACTAAACCATGTCCCTAAATACCACGTCCACGTGTATTAGTGTGTCTATTTATATAATATCTATTTCTAACATACCTATATTGATCTATCTTGGCAGTTTTATGAAGATTGCCCAAAGCTGATAAATGGCTGTTACCAATTATTTTTAATGAACATTCTAAATCAGTTTGAACTTTTTATGGCTTTGGCATATTTTTTATGAATTAGAAGTATTTGAATGTGCTAACATCTGTGCTGCAGAATGTCAGTGCTCAAGTACTAAAGGATATTTTTCCCTCTTCTATTTCAGGAAGTCCTTGTGCTTATTTTGGTCAGAAATATTATATGACAGTGCTGGACACAATCTTCATAAGAAAGCAACATCGTGACAAACATTCTGGACTGCTCATGTTGAAAGACTTTGTGGATTCATTTAATGAAAATAGTCTTGGCCTACGATACCCACTGTCGGCCTTCATGCACACAGGCAAGCTCTTCAATTTATTCTTCTGTATTGAATGCTTTGCTTTTCAGGTAAGGGTAAAAAATCCGAATTTCAAATGTTGAAGTAGTTCCTGCTTTACATGAGATTAAATTATTGGATCCCAGTTGGCTTTCTGCTACTCTGAAGTTTACCACTCTCTTGCCCTGCAAAGCCTCCAGAATGAGCTCTGGTATTTGTGTGTGATCTAATGTGTATTTTCTTTGTCACACCTTTTTCTTTCTCTCACCTAAGTAATACACAAATGAAAAAAAAACCTCTGAGTAAAGATAAAGAATTGAGATAAGAGCTTAATATGGATGAGATAACTGTGCCTATTTGCAGAAAGCAGCAGCAAATGGAAAACCAGCAAGTTAAAAACCAAAGACAGGGAGCTACTCCCCAGTCCCTCTCCATCTGGCAGCTGCCATCCTGGTGAAAGAGCCAACACCTAAAACCTTGGAACAGGAAATCTCATGTTACAGTCTGAATTTTAAGCCACTTAATACTTTTCTCAAGCCATCACTTTCATTTTGAAGCTGGCATGAGGCAGGATAGTATGAATAGCAGCAGGTGAAAATTTAACCTAGGACATTCTTCATCCCTTATCCTTTACAATCTGCATCATGTCCAGCAGCAATGAACATCAAACAACATACATCGGTGACTATCCATTGTCACTCAGTGAGATTAACTTGCAGTACACAGAAGACTTCTCACTGCACATGCTCTGGAGCTCCACTCTGTTGCAGTACAGTTAGGATCAGTCCATGACCGGTACAAATGGTGGAGCTGTTTCTTGGGGCAGTTGATTCCAGTGACTCCTTCCACCCCTTCAAGTGAAAGCAAACTGGCTTTTATTCCAGTGCTCAGCTTTCAACACATCTAGATGTCAGCAGAAATACAGAGGAGTTCCACCCCTTTGGCTTTCTAAGCAATCAGTTGCGTACAGTCCAATAAACCTTCTGGTTGCAGGCAGGTCCCCTCTAATTCTGACTAGAATCATTTACATATTGTGAAGATGCTTTGGGAGTCCCTTCAGGAGAATCAGAAGAAATACCAGCTTGTCTACTCTTTTTTGGATGACTTTCCACTGGAAACTGAAGCAGCCTTTTCCAGAGAAGAATTTACTTGTAATTCACAGATCTGTGCAGCTAGGACTGGAGAGTTTTTTCCCATCCTACTTACTCAAGTCTTACTCATAGTCATGCAAGTAAACCACAGTGTGCCATGTTGTGTACCTTCCAGAATCTCTCCCTCAGACATGGGAGCACCTGTTACCAACAGCAACAGTCACATTCCCAAAGCTTTTCACAAGTATCTATAATAGGATGGGGTGACAAAACGCAATTGACTGTGTTCTGCCATGGAGCCTTTCTGTTCTGGGTTGGGGCTTGTGGTTGACAGGGACAGTGGCCAGTAAAGCTGTAAAACTCATGTGGGTGCTTAAAGAGGAAAATCCCATCCATCTCTGCTTGCAATTTAATATAGTAATATTTGAACCTGAAGAAAGGGTTTATTGAGAAATGTGAGTAGAATAAAACAATGTTATGCTTATTTCATGCTCTACTATGTTGTTCAGTAGTACTTTCTGTGTTGGCTTGTGTAAGATAGATGATTGAAAATTAACTTTCAACTTCAGGTAAAGTTCAAAAACTTAGGTACAATGAAGTATATCATGCATACACATAAAAATACAGTATCTTGTTTTTTTTTCCTTATTCAGTTTGTAAGCACTATTTTGAGAAGTACCCTGCAGACTGTAACCTTTTGTGGGAAGTGGAAGGAGCAGGACAGTGGTTCCAGAGAAAACCCATTATATCCCTATTGCAAAATGAAGGTATATATGCCTTAATATCTTCTGTCACTTTGTAAGGTTGTATAACAGTGAGTCCTGTGAACACTGCCTATGGAAACTATTAGAAAGATTATTTTTTAAAAAAAAATTGTCCTGCTATCTGGTATCATGTTTGGAATGGTTAATTATTATATAAAGCTACTATTTTTTCCCATTTCCCTGTTTCTTTTTTTTCCCTTTATTTTTAATCTTGTGTAGGGATTTCAGATGAGGGAAGTGTGAGTGGCCAGGCTGTAGATCATTTTCCTCAGTCTGCAGCAGTAGCTGGAACAAGTGGACAGAATGCTGAGCCAGAAGCAACACAAAACGTACGTACCAAAAATAAGTAGTTCTGATGGGTTTCTAACTTTTGAGAAAATAGGGTCTAGGAGATGCTTTTTTTAGTATGTATCATGATAATTAAATTGGCTCAGGTGCACACAACACATAAAATATGAATGCTCATCTTACTTGTTGATTGGATGTTATGCTTCTCAATATGTAATACCTGTAACTAAGCTGGGGTTTAAAATACTTTTTTTTTCTTTTCCTAAAGATATGGGTAGGTTGCCTGCATGAATGCAGAGGGTCTGTGCCACAGCTGTCAATGCCTACAATTTGAGCTATTTGCTAGCAGATTAGAGAAAGGAGAGTGTTTCATCTGGCTTTGAGATTAAACTATCAAGAAAGGCTGTTGGACAGTGTCTTAGTAAGGGGAAAGGGAGTGAGGAAAAGTGTTTATAGAAATGCACATTAAACACTTGAAATTTTATTGAAATCTGATGTTAATATGTGTTCAGAAGGACTGAGGCCACCTTTTTATGTTTGTGAAATACCAACCAGATTTCAGCTGGATATGTATGTGTTCATGTGTGTTTGAATACTATGAGCTTCTGTCTTATTTGCATTCTGAGGCCATGCAAGGTGCTTGAGAATAACTTGTAGCTCCAAATACATTGAAACATGAATTTATGTGCTTCAGGACTGTTTGTACTATTGACCACGCTTGCACAGAAGTTGGTGCTTTAATTAGTAGGAAGGGCTGAATAAGTATTCTCAACTATTGGTATCTGAACTTTAGATTTTAAATAAATCAGCTGTCCCTTTTCCCATCTGAGAAAAACAAAGTCTTTCCCAAAGCAGAGTGGTGGATTTTTAAATGACCAGAATCAGCAACTCTTAACTGTCTTCCCTGTGTCTTGAGCAACATCATTAAGTTCTAGGTTTAAATTCTAACAATGATTGTATCAGCAAAATGATCTAAAAAAGAGGCATGTCTGGTAGTAGTGAATGTATTTGGAGAAAATAGTAAAGGGTTAGTAGTTCTTGCAGTTTTCACTGCTGTGAGTTAAGAACTCAAGCCCTGCCTTTTGCCTTCTTCCAGAAGAGGAAAGTATTTGATAATGTAGTGTGCCAACTCTTCACAGCTTGTTGGAACTGCTGGCAGCTCTTCTTGGCACCTGTATCTATAAGCAACTCTATGATGCTTTGAAATTGTTTTACAACCAAACAATATCCCATCTTGCCCCAAATCAGGAAAAGATGTTTCTCAAGTGTTCATTTTTACCTATCACTTACTGCTTCCTATTTTGTATACTATGATGCTAGAATAATTTCATATTTTGGTTTCAAGTGAATTTTAAATATATATTTCCAGTTAGCAACTTTTTGATGATTGCCTTTAGGTAGTACAGGCCGGAATGGTGCTGGCGGTTGTCAGTTCTAGATTAGTTCTAGCTAAAAAGTGGCAATGTGCACAATTTCATTCTGATGTATACGTCTTGGATCTCCTTCAGAATATCAAGTGCTTGACCACTAACAACTTGCAGAAAAGAATCAAAGTGCTGAAACAGAGTGGGGGAACAATAGACAAAAGAGCTCTAGGGAGAGGGAAACCTGACTTAAGCAAGCTTCTGTCCTGATTGTGCGTGTAACCTGCATTACTGCTGAATCATCATGGTTTGACTCCAGCCAGCAACTGAGAATCTGGCAGAGGCATTCCCACCATTGCCTCTGGTGGGAAGGGGGAGAGAATTGGAAAGGTAAAGTGGGAAAACTCATAGGATGGTATAAAGGCAATTTAACAGGTAGAGCAAAAGGTGCGTACACAAGCAAAACAAGGAGATCATTCTTACTTCCCATTGCTGGGCAAGTGTTCAGCCATCTCCCGGAAAGCAGGGCTTCTTGCATGTTTAACAGTGTTTAGGAAGACAAATACCATATATCTGAATATCCCACTCTTCTTCCTCCAGCTATATATGCTGGAGGAGATGTTATATGTGGAATGTCCTTTTGTTCAGTCAGGGTGCCAGTAGGGTGTTGTGAGAAGCAGAAATGACCTTGACTCAGGCACTGCTCAGTGGTTAAAAAACAAAGAAAGCAAACAAACAAACAAAACCCCACCACACTCTTTTATCAATTCTGTGTTCAAAACATCGCTCATTCAAGTGGCTATGAGGAAAATTAACTCTATGCCAGATAGAGCCAGCATCTTCCTACCACTTATTCAATACTATTTATGCCATGCTCAGGTATGACACTATCCTGTGTTAACCATTATAACCATTTCTATCCTTTGGTGTAATACATGGTATCATTCCCTTAGTCCTTAGGAATATCTACGAAGCCTGTGAAACATCCACTTAGTTCACTTAATCCATGATGTAGTGGTTTAGCAGTTACCTGCTCCCCCACCTTTTATAAACCCCAGCTAGGACTCAAGACACTGGAAGTTAATAAAGGAAGCTTTATATTTACAGCAATGCACAATATACAAGCAAATATTTACAAGGTATAACAGGTATTTACAGATATATACAATGAAAACATAATACAGACACCACACACCTCCCAGAGACCAAAATCTCCAAGAGAGGAGTAACCAACCACCCCCTACTGCCTTTCCCCCCTTCCCCAGTCTTATCTCACCACCTATTGATGCTGCAGATAAGCTGAAGTAGATCGGCCAGGGAGGTTAGTGGTAGAAAGGAGTTAGTAATTTTACTCTGAATTAGCTACTGAGACAAAGGAGACCATGCAAGAGAAGCAGCCGCAGCTCAGAACAGACANTGATTAATTAATGCAAGATGATTTTCTGAAATTAATATTTTTTATTAATTTCTGTATCCAAACTTTTCCACCCCCGACTACTAAATTTTGACAATAAACAACTTTGATTGTAACAGTTATGGAATGCATAATCTAAATGATATCTAGATCTAGTAGTAACTGTTAATATGCATAAACAATCCAATTGTTATCAAATTAACTAATCAACACTTTAAGAGATTTCTTGCGGTCAATAATGCCACTTGGCCACTAGATGGTCTCAGGGCCCCTTTCTGCTTAGGGCAGAAGCTAGGTAATAAAGGAAGCTTTAAATTTTTACTCAAAAATATTATTTCTCCCATCTTGTGGGGCTAGTAACGAGAGTACTCAGAACACTTGCAGGAGTTCTGGCTGCTGCTGCAGCTGCGGAGACTTCTGATTCGCTCCAGGCTACACAGGCTGCTGGGTGAAGGAGATGGGGGGAAGACCATTTCTTAGCTGGTCCCGGCTTTTCAACGATCTGTGTGCCTTCAGGCTTGCTCATCTTCAGGAGATGCAGGCACATGTCTTGGGATGTGTCTCAGCAGGTGTATATCTCTCACACTGGCTGTAGTATGTAGCTAATTGTGTGAAGGCTATTCAAGTTGTTCCTGGAAAAACTTGAAATGGTTTCAGGCTGACATATATCTTATGATGCTATATATAATAATAAGGCAATACAGGCATGGATACAATGGCAAAGCATGGAATAATAGCAAAAGCATGGCAAAGAATATTATGTTATCTGCTTATGTTTTTGTATCAATGCCTGAGATTGGTTAGATCTTTGGACAAAATTAGCTTATCGAATCAGTGGCAGTAAGCCAAGTTACAACCATATTTGGGTGAAGCTACAGGTTTGCTATAACCATTTAGGGAGAAACCATGGGCCTAGAATAAGGCAAGGGCATGCACCTTATTTGCCACAGGATACAAGCAGGAGAAAAACAAGTTGTGTAAGCCAGAGGGCTCAGTCTTCATGGCTCCAGGTCTTTCGTTCTTTTTGCCTGCAGTTGCCTCTCCCCCAAAACAGGGAAGGCAGAAAAATATGTGTGGGCGAGCCAGCACATATACAGGCCTGTTTTGACCCTTCAGGTCTACCAGGACACTGCTGTACTTGCTCTGGTTTTTGCAAAAGTTGTCCTCCAATGATTTGGATAGTTCCTGGTGTAGTAAGTCCTGTAACATGCAACATAAATCATGGGTTACAACAGTTCTAAGTTTTATTAATTATAATCTCCACCCTTGGTCCCCTTTGGACCAGACCATACGGTCTAACACTACAATGAACTCCTCCACTTTTCCCTCTTCCAGCTTGGCTTTATCTGCAGACTGTAAAATCTTAGTGGGGTGTACCTGCCTCACATGGAGTATTATGTACAAGTCTCTTCAGAGCTGTACCACTCCAATACAGACTTATCCACAGTCACTTTGAAGTGCATCTGTTCTGATGTGGCCTTCTCCATGGTCCACAATACCTTCAGAGGTATACCTGCTACAACATGACTCTACCTTCAGCCAGACTCCCTTTAGGAGCAAACCTTCCCCAACATGTTCCTTGCCCATGGCTACAGTCTGCAGAAACAGCATGGACATAGCTGTTATCAAATCTTCCCAGACACAGCAGTGTAAGATAAGAAGTACAACAAGCAGCAAAAGTGAAAAACAGCCACTAACATGTGCTAGACTCCCAATATACACTAAGGCGAGAAGCCCCATGGCAAGCACAGGAGCCTATCAGTTAACAGCTAAGCAGCAATAACAACTGTAATTTGATCTAGTACGTTCTAATGAAACCCATTGTTATCTCTAATCCTTTGAGCCTCATGTTTGGTACCAAAGAAAGACGGTCATGGTTTAACCCTAGTCAGCAACTAAGCACCATGCAGCTGCTCATGCAGTTTCCCTGGCAGGATGGGGGAGAGAATTGAAAGGATAGAAGTGAGAAAACTCATGAGTTGAGATAAAGACAGTTTCATAGAAAAGCAAGAGCCATGCACACAAGCAAAGCAAACCAAGGAATTAATTCACTCTCTTCCATAACCAGGCAGATGCTCAGCCATATCTGGGAAAGCAGGGTTCCATTACATGTAGTGGTGACAAATGCCATTGTTCCAAACATGTCTTCCTGCTTTCTCGTCATCTTCTGCTTTCCTTCAGTCAATTGGGGTCAGCTCTTCAAGTGTGTCCCATCCAGCTGCTTGAGCATGCAGCAGGCTCAAGGGTGTGGTGGCTAGATAAGCGTAAAGGGCTTTGATGCTCAGTGAACACTGTTCAGCAATAACAAAACTGTCTTTGTCTTATCGATACTGTTTTTCACCACTAATCCAAAACATAGCCCATACCAGCCACTATGAAGAAAATGGCATTCCTGCTAAAACCAACATGATTATTAAGTTCTGGTTTTATTTGTCTGATCTCTTTCTTTACATGAGCTGCCTTTTTTTTTTTTTTAATGTCATGGCAAAAATAAAACTAGAAAATAGAATTCAAATATAAGAAGAAAAATTTGTCATTAATTTTTGTTAGTTACTGTAGTGTATTCCTTTTGTTCTATGCAGGAAGGGAAAACAAAAGAGCACTTCTAGTATTTGATTATGTTAAAATGGTTAGGGAAAATAATTTGTTAGTGTTGTTTATAACAACAGTTTACTTTCAAGTCTTTTGTTTTGATTCTGGAAGCAAAATGCAGTTAAAAAATACTCATCTTTGTAAGAGTAATAACTTAAATACCTGCTGAGATATAATACATATCTGAAAATATCTTAGAAGAAGAATGATTGCAGCTGCTCTTCCATAGGATTATTGTGAAATAGTGCTTTAGAAAGATGCAACCACAGATAAGAAAATTAATATATTTTAATAATTTCAGAGGTGTTGGAATAACGCTGTTTTTACCTTTCCTTTACAGATTGACTCTCAAAAAGCTAAAGAATCAGTAGATATCCATGCAAGCACCTCTCAAGGTAAAATCAAACTTGATTATCAGTGTAGTAATTACTGTGAATTAATAGGTTATCAGGCTCTTTGACTGCTTTCAGCCTTAGTGTGGTTTATTGCAAAGTGTATAAAAGGATGCTCGTCTCTAAAGTCTCAAGGCAACATAAATCTTTTAGAGGAGTTTGGATAAAATTGTTTTGAGTTTTGGAAAAGACTGATGCACATGTATTCAGAAAAAAGTGGTATGGACAGAGAAATTGAGTGCATCCTCAGCAAGTTTGCAGATGACACCAAGCTATGTGGCACAGATGACTTGCTAGAGGGCAGGGATGCCATCAAGAGGGACTTCGACAGGCTGGAGAGGTGGGCCCAGGCCAACCTCATGAAATTCAACAAAGCCAAGTGAAATTCAACAAGGTCCTACACCTGGGTCAGTGCAATCCCGAGCACAAATACAGGCTGGATGGTGAATGGCTGGAGATCAGCCCTGAGATAAAGAACCTGGGGGGCTGGGTTGATGAAANAGAGGGCAGGGATGCCATCAAGAGGGACTTCGACAGGCTGGAGAGGTGGGCCCAGGCCAACCTCATGAAATTCAACAAAGCCAAGTGAAATTCAACAAGGTCCTACACCTGGGTCAGTGCAATCCCGAGCACAAATACAGGCTGGATGGTGAATGGCTGGAGATCAGCCCTGAGATAAAGAACCTGGGGGTCTGGGTTGATGAAAAGCTCAACATGAGCCCACAGTGTGTGTGTGCAGTCCAGACAGCAACTGTGTCCTGGGCTGCATCAAGAGCAGTGTGGCCAGCAGGGCAAGGGAGGAGATTCTGCCCCTTTACTCTGCTCTTGTCAGACCCCACCTGGAGTACTGTGTGCAGTTCTGGAGCCCCCAACACAAGAAGAATGTGGAACTGTTGGAGCAAGTCCAGTGGAGGGCCACAAAGATGATCAGAGGGCTGGAGCACCTCTGCTATGAGGACAGACTGAGAGAGTTGGGGCTCTTCAGCCTGGAGAAGAGAAGGCTTTGAGGAGACCTTGTAGTAGCTTTCCAGTGTTTGAAGGGGGCGTACAGGAAGACTGGGGAGGGACTATTCACAAGGTCTTGTAACGACAGGATGAGGGGTAGTGGGTTTAAACTGACAGAGGAGATTTAAATGGGTTGTTAGGAGGAAGCTCTTTAGTGAGGGTGGTGAGACACTGGAACAGGTTGCCCAGGGAGGCTGTGGCTGCTCCCTCCCTGGAAGTGTTCAAGGCCAGGCTGGATGAGGTCTTGAGCATCCTGATCTAGTGGGAGGTGTCCCTCGCTATGGTGGGGAGTTGAAACTGGATGATCTTTGAGGTCTCTTCCAACCTAAATCATTCTATGATTCTGTACAATGAAACATGGCTTATGTGCGCTCAGGTTTTTTAATGAAATATTGGGGGGAAAAAATTAGATGTGGATCTTAGACTGCATTTGTTTAATGCATTTATTTTGCTGTTGGTTTTCTTTTTTTTTTTTTTCCCCTCCAAAGACCCTAACATAGCTCCTGTTTCCTTTTGGACACGAAGCAGTCATTTAAAACGTGCCAGGATTGCAAAAAACAGCCAGGAATCTCAAAGTGAGACTTCCCAAGGAGATGAGGAAAATGCTCTCCATGTGTCTGAAAGCAGGTAGAAGAGCTTGCGTTTTACTAATTTATTGTTTTGTTGTTTGGGGAGTCACAAACTGTCTCAGTGTCTGTGTGCTGCGTGGTATTTCTTCTTTCTTTCTACTTGCTTGATTTAAAAAATTACTAAAAATAAAGCCCAATTTCAGAAAGAAAATTGAGACATCACCTGGAGAGTGAGTGTACGATTATGTAGCGTCTCTGAAAGCTCAGCAGATACTGGAAATAATAGAAAGAAAATAGTATCTTGCACTGTCATTTTGCTATCCCAAACTGGTTCATTCAGGATGAATGACATGCTTTGCTGCTGCCACAGATTGAGAAATTCTTTGCCCTGTTACTATTAATACTTGTGTAGTTGCTATGTGGGAGAACTAGCCTGTTACTGAACATCAGTTATTTTGGGCCTTGCAAGATGGAAGTCAGCAAGCTCCCACTGCTCCATTGAACAAGATGTGTAACATGGTCTTTGAGCCAGAGCTAAGGGGAATCCTGTTGTCAACAGGACAGGGTATCAACTTGATTTTGTTTTTCTGTGCACATGAGCATATGCATCAGGGTTTTCTGTCAGGGACCTTCTCCTAGGGTCTGCCTTCTATCTCGAGACTGACACCTGGGTAAAACCTTCCTAATGTTGTGTTTACTATGAGATCTCAACGCAGCCTTCTGCAAATCTACTGCATGTACTCTTTCTTTTCTGTGCTTGTATCCAATACTTTCAGTTCATTTAAGTTTTATGTGAAGGGGGCCTATAAGAAAGCTAAGGAGGGACTGTTAAGAAGGGCTTGTGGTGCTAGGAGCAATGGTTTTAAACTAGACCAGGGCAGATTTAGATTGGACATTAGGAAGATGCTCGCTCTTATGAGGCTGCTGGACCACTGCAAGAGGTTGCCAGGAAAGAGGAAAGATGGTGGAGGCCCCATCTCTGGAGACACTCAAGGTCAGATTTGTTGGGGTTCTGAGCAACCTGATGTAGTTGGTGATGTCCCTGCTTAATGCAGGGGAATTAGACTAGATGACTTCAAGAGGTCCTTCCAACCCAGTGAACTGTAAACTGAATGTTTGAGATTGTTACTACCCATCATGTGCATCTGAGATTCATCTTTATTTGATGATTTAATCTCTAATTGATTTAATCTTTTTCAGCCATGGTGTGTTTATTACCTTAAATTCTTTTCTAGTCATGGTCTCTGTCGCATGTGTATCTAATGAAATAGTTTAAAATTATGAAGTTACAAAAGCAAATGTTTTTCCTAGAGAGGAGTTAGCCATTTAGGATGTGTTTAGTATTCTGTATTTTTACTTATGGCAGGCATGTGATAGAGAACTTTATAATTCATCATGAATTAATTTGCCTGCTTAGATGGCCAAACATATGTATTATTCTAAAAGATTAAAGGTTACGTCTTATACCTACTGCAGACCAGAACTTCCTGCTCACACATCTAAAAGCTCTGAAGACTTAGTAGAAGTACCTGAGGAGAGTGATTTTGAGGAGGATGAGACAATACTTGCTGTAAATGAGAGCCAGTCTGTATCAGAAGCGGAGCTACCTGTATCATCCTCAGAGAAAGGGAGTGAGAAGGTGAGCTGGACATGATGGCAGTAGCAGATAGGTCTAGAATGCAATATGGTTTCTGTTAACCATGGTCCTTACCATCTTGATCCATGTGACTATCAGCTGTTTGATTTTTTCATACCAAGTTTTTGCTGAGAAATATATCTAAAAGGTTAAGGCTAGTATAGAATTTACTTTTGAGGAATATTCCATTATACTTCATTTGAACAACAGAGTTCACAGGATCTTCAGTAAGGTGAATTTCTAACTTGCCTATCAACCAAATTTTCTTCCTGGACTTCTACTCAGTTATTCTGGAGACCTGGAGTATGGTCAAGATCTGACCTTTTATCTCTATTTCTTTCAAAAAAAAAAACAAAACAATTTCTTTGAAGAAGCCAATCACTGGTATGTTTTAGTGACCACTGTTTGGCTTTTTACTTCCTCACTAAAAGGCCTTTGATTTTTTTTTTTTTTTTTAATCTAGCTTTTATATGCAACCTGTTAACAGTTTGGATTTAAATCTGTGAATATTCTTTGTGCCTGAAGATGTATCTGGGATTTTATTACTGAGAGAAGTAGATCTTATGCTGTTTTGGAATGTTGAAATAACTGCAGCATGTATGCTTGTGAGCTGCATTAAAAACTACACAGCTGGGCTCCTAACAATGTAAACTATGGTCAGAAACTTCATGCAGATGACAAACCCTGGCTAGTAACACTGATTAAGTTTGCTACTCTGTACCATGATCAGTGTTCTTAGTATATATTTCTAGGTACCTGAGGTATCTGCTTCTCACTTGAACCTGCAAATTTAGATCTTAGATATACATCCACTAGAGTTGGAGGGAAATAGCAAGGCATAATTTTGACTTAGAAATGTTGTTTTCTAGGAAAGTCTAACGGAACCTTTTAATGGTGAGGTAACAGAAGAACCTGGTAAGACTTCACTTATGGATGAAGTGGAAACATCAAATGAAGTTCTCAGTGGTGAATCAAAATTGCAGCCTGAGAATCAAGAAGAACCCTTAATGCTGTTTGTCCCATTAATCCTTGAGTCTCAGGCAAAACCTTCAGAAGACACTGTATCAGAGAAGGTAAGAGAACTGAAACAAAATGTGAAGTCGTCTTGCCATCAAAGTATACATATCTTGCGTTTTTTGATTTTGTTAAGTAACAGGTAAAAAGTAGAATGTCATAGGAAATTCTTGGGAGAAGCAATGATGTAAATCTATAACAGAATATACTGACATTTGTTTCAATATGCAGAAGTGGGGCACATATGTATACAGGAATGCTGCACCAGTTTGCCTTGGCAGTAAACAGCTCATTCTTACTAATATATTAAATAGATATGAGTGGAGAGCCACATCCTTGTTTTGTCCACTAATTCTGCCTTGATGAAGTGCATAAACAATTAATTACTGGTAAAAGACCTGTCTAGAAGGTAGATCTTACTGAGGCTTTTTGTTCAATAGTGCAAAAGTAGATTGTTATATGCTATCAAAATTTGAACTGCATGTCTAAAATAAAACTTTAAGAGCCACAATATTTTTTTTCTTCCCTTTGGGATTAATTTCAGAGGGTTTATTACTTAACTGAAAAATACTTTGGATAATTGGAATTTGAAAATAGAAGAGCAACTCCAGATATCAAATGCAGTTCATAAAAGAGTCTTGTGTAAAAAGGAAGGAAAGACTGTTTGCTGGCCATATGACATTAAAAACTGCCGAATGCCAGAATATCCTCTGAGTTTGATAGCTAGGGGCAATAGTTATTCAGCCTCCTGTATCTTCAATTAATTGTCCCTGTGGTTGTTTTGACACTGTTCCCCTCTCACCATAGGTTTTAAATGCAAATGATTCAGATGTGCTGCCTGAAGAAGGTAAGTTAGTGGATAAGGGCACTGAAGAACAGCAAGAATCCAAAAAGACCACTACAGAAAATGCAGCTGCTTCAGCATCAAAGGAAGAGCCTGCTGACAATGGCCTGTCCAACTCTATGGTAACTGAAGCAGCAGAAGAATCTGCTTCTGAAAATGTATCACCCAAAACAGCTTCATCATTAGAAGATCAAAATGAGGAAGCAGGGCACAACTCACAGGAGGCCCCTGGTGCCTTAAGTCAGAGCTCTTTGATAATGGTTGAAGTTGAGGGTGTTTCTTTTCAGCAACCTTCTGGACAGGAAGGACAGAAGAACCAGTTGGAAGAGCATTCAGAAGAGTCTGCAGAGCAGATGGATCAGTACATGCAGACAGTAGCAGAGAGGGCTGCTGACAGCAGCTCTGAGGAAGCAGAAATTGAGGTGCCCATTGTAGATCGAAGAAACTTGCGAAGAAAGGCCAAAGGCTACAAAGGTCCACCTAAGAAAAAAGGAAAGCCATCTTAAAAATGAAATGCTGATTGTTAATTCATCTATTTATTAGGAAGTTATTTTGTGCAAAATATTAGGGTGTACTTAAACCACATGGGACATGTGTTTCAAATTCTGGGTTGGACTTCCTCTTACAATTAATCACCTTTATTCAAGTTATTCTTGAGAGTGGTTATATTCAGAATATTGTGACTCACCTTCCATTTTTAGAGAAATAATAATATTGGGGATTAACCTGCTGAATAATTCAATTGGTAATTGTGCACCCACTTACAAAAAGTTAAGGATTCTTTGGCTTACAAAAAGTGAGTCCCAGTTATTTCAATTACTTCTAGGTGGATTTTTGGTATGTATGTTTATGGCTTTTATTCTCTGTGAGACTGGAAAATAGTGTTTGTGAGAAGGCAATGTCATTCATTAGGCTTTTACTTTTCATGGCTAAGTTGGAACTGACTTCAGTCAGTATCTTTAAGATATTTGCATACTGAATACATAAATATTACAAGATTGTTAGATTAGGGCTCTTTTGTTTTTTTCTGAGAACAGTCAAATTTTTGATCTTGTTTCAGTGAGTCAGTTTTAGATACTGAAATTAAAGTCACATCTCTAAGTAGACCCTAGAGCAGATTGTAAATCTAGGGTTACCTGAGATAGTAACTGATGACAAGACCGTTACATGCAAAATACAGGCAGTCGGGGTGCAATTAGCAGTTCTAATAATCCATCTAAATGGACGTTGTTCTAATTGTGACCACAGCGGTACTTTGAACTAAATGGTGATATTTTTTCTTTAACAACTTTTTGGCATCAGTCATCTTGCAGTCAATACAGAGTAGCAAAATCAAAGTACTGACTTTCAGTAATAATTTTTGTTCCTGTGTTGATCGTCCCATTCAAATGGTAGTTGAATAGTCCATACCTCTTCAAGCAAGGCAACAAATATGACAACTGTATTGGCTGAAGAATTTTGCCTTGACAAAATCAGTGGGGCTTTAGGCTTGGGTGATTTTTTTGGGGAGGGTCTGTTTACTGTCTGTCTTATTACCACCAAACTCTTAAAGAATTTTTAAGATCTTACTGCACCAGCAACCAATGATTAAAACATCAAGTTTATACAAGTTTGTACCAAATGCTATTACCACAGTCTGTGGAAATACATGTATACAATGAAGGCAAGCAGTATTATTTTTGAGTTTATTTTAGTCTAGGAATAGAATTTAATTTGTGACTTCAGTCTTGCACTCAAATGGCAAATGGTTTTGTATTTGAATCCAGCATTTGTTCCAATGTCTTTCTTGTACTGCTTGTTAATTATTACCAGGATCTGCTTTGCTTCCCCCTCCTTCTGTTTTGGTCTATTTTCATTTCATGCAGGACTCTTGTTTGCTGTTCTCGATGTTTCATAGCCCTCTACATGAAGATGTACACATGACTTATTTCAAAAGTGATTAACTTAATTTGAAATGATGTCTCACTTCGGTTTGTTGCTTTTCTGTAACATTTCATTTGTAGATGTCAGTAATCAAACCACCATTTACAATGTCATCAATGCTACTAAATTAAGTATAGCAATGAATAAGTTTCTCTGCTTTAAGTGACCATTCTAAAATCTTACTACAAGGGGATACACTTTTAAATTTATTTTCACAAATGTAGTGTTAGATGTTTTATAAACTAGCTATACTCTGTTTATAAATCTTATGAAAGATGTCTTGCTATTCTAAAATATTGTACTTAAGTCTTGTTATTGTGTTAGGGTTTTTTTTTTGTACTGTCTTGGCTGCTTTTCAAAATGTTTTGAAGTAGTAATTAAACTTATATTTTGTGATTATTTTTTGGGTGTTTTTCATATTTGAGACATTTCTGCTGTATAGCAAATGTGCTTTAAAGTGATCCAGTTCATTCTAGAACTTAGTCTGCCATCAGGAGCTGTCAAAGATAATTAACTGAAAAATCTGACGTCACTTGACACCGACTTCCTGTACTTGGCTTATTCATCAGACTTTTAATAAAGCTTCTAGAATAGGCTAGGCAGAGGTACCTGGGGGTACTGGTCGACAGCCAGCTCATGAGCCAGCAGTGTACCCAGGTGGCCAAGAAGGCCAATGGCATCCTAGCCTGGATCAGGAATAGTGTGGCCAGCAGGACCAGGAAAGTCCTTCTGCTCCTGTACTCAGCACTGGTTAGGCCACACTTTGAGTACTGTGCCAAATTCTGGGCCTCTCAATTTGAAAAAGATATGGAGGTGCTTGAAAATGTCCTAGAGAAGGGCAATAAGGCTGGTGAGGGAACTGTAGCACAAGCCCTATGACGAGCAGCTGAGGGAGCTGGGGTTGTTTAGCCTGGAGAAGAGTAGGCTCAGGGGACACCTTACTGCTCTCTACAACTACCTGAAGGGAGTTTGGAGCCAGGTGGCAGTTGGTCTCTTCTTCTAGGCAACCAGTGACAGAACAAGAGGCCACAATCTCAAGCTTTGCCAGGGCAGGTTTAGGCTGGATGTTAGGAAGCTCTTCACAGAGTGATTGGTCACTGGAATGGGTTGCCCGGGAAGGTGGTGGAGTTCTTGGAGGTGTTTAAAAGGAGACTGGATGAGGCTCTTATTGCTATGGCTTACAGAGGGTAGTAGGTTGGACTTGATGATCTTGAAGAGCTTTTCCAACCTGGTTAATTCTATGATATGCTATTCTAAATATTACAGCATGCATTCTGCTGTTTATACTGGCTATGCAAGGTGATGTAAACTTTGGCATTATTAACAACCTAGCTAGAAGTGCTGTAACACACTGCCTGTAGTGTGAAACACTAAAATCTATGAAGTGGAGTAATTGTGCTGTTCAGCCAAGTCATGAAAGGTAAAGTCTTCTTGAGACACCTGTAGAAAGGTATTGTGTTCATGTTGCTTGTTACTGTGCAGTGAAAGGTGAAGTAACAAATTACATGAAGGCAAATCTCTTTTGAAGAAATGCTTTCCTTCCAAGCAAATAACTTACAGGCTTGCAACCATTCCTCAGTTTAAAGTCACTTTTCACTACACAAAGAAATAAAAATCATAGGAAGTTTAGATTAGGGCAATGTGGTAAAATATCGAAGGGACTGGAACATCAGTCATGCAAGAGACTAAGAGCTGCAACTATTCAGCCTGGAGAAGGGTACAAAGTACCTGGGGCACAGGTTATAAAGAAGATGGAACAGAAGTTCTCGGTGGTGCCCAGCAAGAAGCAGTGGGCAGATTGGAAGGTAGGAAATTATATTTAAGTAAAGAACATTTTAAACTGCAAACACAGTCTGCATCAGGTTGCTGAGTGGTGCACTCTGCATCCTTGGAGATACTCAATCTGACTTCACAGGCCCCTTGTACAGCTCCTGTATGTGACTCGGCTTTAAGCAGGAGGCTTGCAGTACACAATCTCAAGAGGTCACTTTCAAACTTAACTACTTTAGGATTCTATAATCTTGCTACTCCACCCATTTATTGCAAGTGTGACCACCTTGATTTAAACTTAGGTTAAGGCAAAAAGCCTCAATACAAACGTATTCATAATCCTGAGTTGTTTTAAAGTGTCCTTAAAATGCTGAAAGGCAAGAACGTCTCAACAAGTGAGAGTGCTTCTAAGGCTTTGACTTGGAATTTGTGTTTAAAATCTCTCATATTGAAGTACTGTTTAAGACTATAGATACAGCCCAAGTATATACCTTGGAAGCAGCTTTTGTTTAATTTAAGGATGCAAGCTAAATCTATATAGCAATCAGATGAGCCTTTTGACCTTTAGTTTCTTGAATGTTTCTTAAAGCCACCAAAGTAGCTACAAATGATTGTAGTTGTCACACACATTCTCAAATTTCACATCTTAAAACCCTTACACCTTCACAGCCTTCTGAAACTGTTCTCCTTTTACCTGGAATGTGTTCCACTCTCCACCTTTTACACTCCCCATTAATGCACTCACTGTGGTAAAGGAGAGAAAGACATGAAGTAATGGTGGGGCACAGAGCAGTCATAGTTGCCTTTCTATTTCCTTTCCTCTATCCCCATGCTGCTTAAGTGTTCTTAAGCCCAAACTTCTGTGGAAGTATCACTGATGATCTTTCTCATGTCAGTCTGCATTAAGATCTTAGCTGCACTCTTAGAGCTCTTCTACATTCCCAGAACAGAAATAGTATGTGCTTCTGTACCTTCACCTATTACAGTAGGCAATCATAGAAGACAGTGCCTAAACTTCCTATCACTAGGAATGTAAGCTGAACTACGAATTTATACAATGTATTGAAGCCAGGAAACTTTAAAAGGATTTTTATCAAATCCACACCCCATCAGCAAACCATATAAAATTGCTTTATTTTGACAGTTCAGCCAAGGAAACAAATACACCTAAGCTGTCATTTCTGGTGCATTTAGCTTCTTCACCAGCCTGTGGGAGCGATGTTCTTGAATGTTTGAAGGGTCCAGAATTCTTGTGAACTTGATGAAACTGCACTCATTTTTCAGGAGCCCATGTCCAAATGCTTGGTATGAAGCATAACTTAGACAAGTAGAACTGCATTAATACAGCCATCATTTTCTGGATTGTTAGTTACTTGTGCATATTTCCCTAAAGAGAAGAGAGAATTAAGTATCTACAAAAGCTTGAAGTAGTTCATATAATTAGAGACTTTTCTGTATTTGCAAGTTACATCTACAAGTCGCTTTGAAATGTAGGCAACGCCTGTTCCAAAACTGAAATCCATTTTGAAATCTAAAACTACCTTTTGCTGACCTGCAAACTTAAGACACTCAAAATATTTTTTGAGCTGCTTTTTTGTAGATGGGCAATTTTAAAGAGTTCTGAGTAGATGTGAAAAACTACAAAATCATAGGCTCTGGTATTCTACATGTCAACCGCTCTGTTAAAAGCAGTCAGCCTGATCTTGTGAAGATACTTGTATTGAAAACACATGTAGCACTGCTTTATGTGAGACACAAGCAAGCTAAGTCTTTGTTCTGAACTTCACCTACCTTGCTTTGGAAAGTGTGAACAGAAAGCTTAAAATTAAAGTTTGTGTTTTTATAGTTGTCTAACAGATGTTTTTACTACAGCCCAAACCTAACATTTAACAGTGAAACAATTATGATGATAGGGCATGGTCTTAAAAATGCATCAGGCAATCAAACTTTTAAAAGTAGCTCTGTGGTACAGCTAATTTAACTACTTACCCCAGATAACTTTGCCCCCTTGTGTCACAAGGCCAAGCTCACTCACGTTCACCTCTATGACAGTACCCTTGGTAATTACACCCAGTGTTGTATACAAAGGAGAAGAAGGATTCTTTTTTACACCAAGGATAGGTAGGCAAAAAGTAGCTTTAAGTTCTGGATGCGTCACATGTGCCTTCTTGAAACGTAAGCCCTGTTGCGTAAGAAGTGTTACACTGAATTAGTATTTACCTTAAGCCTTGCAAGTAATGTAGTTTTAATACTTTCAGCATTGCGTCTTCAGCTTTCTATGTGTTGGAAGACTGGACAGAATGAAACTATGTAGAATACAGAATGCTATCTGCCTAGCATAGAATGCTTAATTTCTTCCAAAAACTGACTTGATTACCAGATAAAGCCTTCCATGTCAATTTTTAAAGCAGTATACAAATAACACTTGTTAACTCTGATGGCTTCTTTAAAGGGTACTTAATAAATAGTACCATAAGCATCCTTGTGTCAATAAAAAGCCTACACAAGGCTTCTAAGACCATCAAAACAGTAATGAGGTATGATTCAACAGGGATCTTACACAGTGATTCCATTGATTCCTGTGAGGAAACAGGAACAGGTATTTACAGAAAAAACTATGCTGTCCTAGTAAATTCAGTTTTATCCTCTGTGCAGTGCCATGCTGCCAGTGCCAGGCACTGTTCCTACAGCTGTTTCAGAAAAGGTAAGGCTGAAGACACAGCATTTCCCTTGCACGTGGTCACAACAGTGCTTCAAGCAATCCAGCAGTCCTAGAACAGAGCTGACTTCCCTCAAGTTGCATCAAGGCAAATTTGGGTTGGGTAAGGGTTATCAGGCATTATCTTGCATTTAAGAGTCTAGAAGATAGTGCCTGGACTGTGATTTGAGTTAAAGATCTCAAAGATCTTTTCCAATCTAGGCAATTCTGTGACTAACTGCAATTCTGTGCAGCTAACAGAATCAGAACAACTTTTTAAAAAATACTTAAACTTTAAAAGATGTTCTAAGTGCCTTTGATAAAGACCTTATCATACTAATCTGGCAGCTTTAACTTACTGGCATAATCCAAGTTAAGAGAGTAACAGCAAATGTATTTCAACGCAGCCTGTGACTGCAGGGGCATGTGCCTGACCTCAGGCTATTCTACATTTAGATTTCTGCAAAGAAAATAATAGGACTGTAATACATCATTAATAATAAAACAAGAACATTACCATTGGTCGAATGAATCTTTCATATTTTGGAGGCTTCCTAGTAAAGCCATCTCCAACAAAACAAACTTTTGTAACCATTCTCTTCCAGGCCTTCTTCTTTCTTTTTCCTGTTCGAATTACTTTTAAAACTTCTGTTTCTCCTTGTGCACGGACCTTTGGCACAGGAACTTCCCATTTCCCCTGAAAAGGGGGAAAAAAAGTCAATAGTCTTACATGCTGCATTGCTAAATACAAGGGAAAAGCACAAATTAGAACTTCGTTCAAGAGCAGTGGCACACCGTACTTAACTCACAGATACTTACTTTGATTAGCATTTAAAGTTAAGAAAATCAAGATACTGCATATGCTTAATTTGTCCTAGATCACTCAGTGACTCAAAGTGCAAAGTTTTGTACAGTATCAATACTTAGACTTTGCTTGTAGGTTGTCATCACTTAGGTATCAGCAACACAGTGGTCACAATAGGAGGCGTCACAATTTTAGTACTTACAGCTTTTTCTTTTCTTTTCTGCTTGATCATGTTAGAGAGAACTTTAGCCCGGGATTGGCCTTCTCTGTCCAGCAGGTATGCTGGTACAGCTCCTTTGGGTGTTTTCTCATCATTCTTTTCCTTTGTATTTCTCTTTTCATGCATTTTAATGCTGCGAGAAAACCAGTAGAAAGTGTTAAAAAAGCTCATTTATAGAATCATAGATAGATACTTTCAAATTAGCTTGTGCCTGCTCAACATTTTAAGAGACTTTTGTAAGTAAGTAAGTATTTTACTTAGCAAACACAGTTTTTAATGTAAGCTAGCACTCTTAATGTCACAACAGACTGCACAGTGCACAAAAGCTTGTAAACTCCCATTAAGACAGGAGCACAAGACATGCATCTCATTAAGGAATTTCTGAATGACTTAACGCTAGCTGCCAAGCACTTCGAAAGACACTAGCCTTCCTCTCTGACAATGTAACATAAAGTTACTACTCTTCCAAGTTTTGATGGCAATTCTCACAAATGTGAGGAATGTTGTGTGTGTAAAAAGGGTTGTTTTGTTCATTTTGAGGCCATTTGGGGGAAAAAAAGAGACACAGAAACTAGTCTAACAAACCTAATACTTTTACAAGTGGTAGGGCAGTACAGCTGTCTACACCTGGAAAACACCACAACCTAGTAGATACTAAGCTAAGTAGTGATAAAAACTATTGTTAATAGCTTTGGTTTGCTCCTAAACTGAGAACGATTACAGAAAAATGTTTTTACTTATCCGTGCTTGATTTTGCAACTTACCTTGGAAGACAAGCCTCATGTTCTGCTAAAGCACTCTATGGTACTCTGCTTTATCAACACTGTTAAAAAAGTACCTGCTGCATCTCGCTATGCTAATACAACAATTGATGTAAAAGCCTTAAGTAAATGCATTCTTATTTTTGTCATAATTACTCTGGTCAGGTAGCAACTTAACGCTCATCCTAAGCAGTGCTGTTAGAAGCAGAATTGTTAACATCCACTCACAAGACTCGAAATCACAAATGCCTTAACTGTGCAAACCCCACTTTCTTGTACAACCTAATCACTATTTAAATGTATAAAGTAGACCCAATTAATAAGTAGTTCTTTGTAACGACGTTAAAGTCTCATCTCCTAATTCAAATGTCAGTATGGCTAGACGCGTCAGAGACATGGCAAGTACTTACGTCTTCTTCATCTGTATCTTCTCAGCATGCCGCTGTTTGTGGTAGAGCTTAGCCTTTAGCCCGATCATCTTCTTGGCCTTCCGAGACCGTTCGTGAGGCTCGCGGCCCTCCTTCTTCCTCCTCCTCTCGTGGTAGTCCAGGCGGTATCCATACCGTTTGCGGTGCAGCTCGATGTACTCATTCTGCGGCTGTGGACACAAGGCAGAACGGTGAGCGGGTATGGGCGGCGGAGGTCCGGGTGGTCGGCGCTGGCCCCGCACCCTGACCGAGGCTGTGCGCAGCTGGGACACGCGACAGGGACCCAAGCAGGCCGCCTCCCGACGGTGCAAACTCAGTGCGAGGCCGTAGGGCCCGCACAGCCGCCTCCATCTCTCCCCCGTCTGCCCCGTGCCCTATCACCCCCATGAGTCTGCCCCGCCGTGGCTCCTACCATGGCGGCGGCCCCACAACGTGTTCCCACAACCCGCCGCGCCCTCTGCACAGCCGCCTCCTGCGGGCCGAAAAGGGCGGGTCGGCTGAGAAGTGACCCCGGCTGGAACGCTCTTTCGCAGCACTTTAGTTCCTCTTGGCGGTGAGGCAGAGGTTTTGGTCTCTCTGGGGCTACGCGTTAGATTGAGGGGCCTGATAATAAGGTAAAAACGAAGGTAAAAGCCCTGAGCCGTGCTTTTTTCCGTCTAATTCTGTTAGGTCCGGACGGGAGGGTGGAACCCGAGGAGATTAGGTGGTTGCGCCGGCGGGGACAGGAAGAACTACTCCACCTTCCGGCGGCATGGCGCCTGTCCTGGCTGAGGCAGGGCTATAGGCTCAGGCTTGGCCTTGTTAGAGCTCTTCGTGTGGAGAGCGACGATAACGACGAAATAACCTGCTGATGGTTCCTAACACGGCAGACAGGGCAGCGTAGGTTTGCAGAGTGCCATCAGGGAGCGCCCGGCTGGGCAGGGTTCGGCTTGTCTCGGCAGGCTCGTAACGAGTGCGTGAGGGCTCTTCCTGCTTTCCTTGTGCAGCAGCGGCTCTAGGATATGGGTGTGTGGCTTGTATGAGGACAAAGCTGAAGCGAACTTTTATGTACCTTTTTTTAAAAAATTGTGGAACTGCCACGAAGTGTAAAATCATGGGCGCTGGATATTGGTGCCTCCTTACATAAGCAATAGCCAGCTTGGAATGCTCTTGAAGCTTCTGTTTTGTGTCGCAGTGGTTTTGGTGGTGCTTAAAAGCTCCTAATAGTTAATATTTTCTCTCCTAGATACGTTATTTTCCTTGTTCTTCTTCGTCCTTCGAGCTGCTGTCGTGGTGTTAGGTTACAGGCTAGACTTGATCTCAGAAGTCTTTTTCAGCCTCAATGATTCTGTGATCAGAAGAGCAGTTTACTGATCAGTAGTCAGTATTCTACAGCTTATCTGAGCAAGAATTAAAATCTCTGATGACAAATTTTCTGCTATACCGTTCACTGATTGGTGTGAGAAGTATATTTAGTGTGTGTGGACGTGCATTTGTGTTGCATTTTAATGGCTTAACATTATTTTTGCAGATCTGACAGTACTTTGAAAAACAATAACCTGATCTAATATGAAAAGCACTGAAACACTGATTTATGCAAAGGCAGTATAGTTACATGTTTCATGTCATATTTTATTATCTTGGCAGGGGACAGCTGTAAAGATGGGTGACAGTATGCTCAGAATTATGAGGAAGTTCTTGGTGAGTGCTTTGATGCCATCAAGTTTTTGAATTGAGATGTACTTTTCCCCAAACTGTGATACTTCCTGTGTGAGAAAAAAAAAAAATTGGATATTCTAGTAAACTTTCTGTCTTTAAAAATTATTATCAAAACACAACATGATAATCTTTTGTTGGAATTTGACTTCATGTAAGCCAGGATGTGGAAGTTGAATTTGTAATTTTTCTCTGAACTTTTTTTGGGTACCTGGGATTTTAATTATGTAACTTTTGTCACACAAAATAGACATTTTTTAAATAGTCTAACTACTGACAACATAGTTTGGTGCTATTGAAGGTTTTATTGGACTTCCGAATAATATTGGAAATGGGCTTGGTTTCAACCTGGATGCTACCAGTATTGTGCTTCCAACTATCTGTTATTTGAACCTTATATGAATATCCAGTAACAGTATCCATACCTGTGAGTTTTTTTTTAGTTTCATATTCCACAATTAGAAAAGTGTGGCTACAGAGTCATTATTTATAATAATAATTATTCTGTGTGTTGTGGGTTTTTTCCTTTCTAAGCATGCATATTTCAGGAAGACAAAAATGAGAGTCATAAGTGTGACACAGCAAAACTGCAGTCTAAGAAATTACAGTTCTCCACCAGGTATAAGTTTAAATTATTTGCTTCATGGTAAGAGTTGTTCTAAAAAATGTGTTTTGAATGCTTTCTAAATGGAGTTATGTTGAATTATTTTGGTCATTATAGAATTTGGTATATGAAGCACAATCAAATCAGTTTAAAAATTCAGAGACCAAAAAGATGTGTTTTGTATTGCTGCTCTTTTCTCAGTAGGTCCATGTTATACAGCCTTCAGAAAGTAAGAGAAAGAAAATACATAGATGTGTAAGAGTTCAGATCAGTTCAGAATTGTGCTGGATTTCTTGTCCAGTTACCTGACATATAAATTGGTTGTCAGGTAACAGATAACCACTGTGTTAGTCAGGGGGAGAAAAACAAGATCTTCTTAAATAGAGTTTCAAGTTACCAAGTACATGTTGGGGTTTTTTCTCCACAAATGCAGACAAAAATGAAAAGGAAGGTGTTTGGAAAACACTTTTTTTTGGCTGTTGTTTTGGTAGACACACTGACATTGAATAGAAATTCATTGATACAAGGTAGTGCTGGGAGTCAGTGCCTCTTTTTCTGCGCTTTTTCTACATCAGGATGAACATGGGAAGAAAATATTGGCAACTGGTTAAGCAACTTCCCTTTTCACTTTGAAAAATCCTGCAGGTCTTAGCAGAAGTCTTTAACCAGCAGTCCTGTGCCTAAGAAGACAGACACTTAGTTGCTAATGTCGACAGAGCCTCTGTTGCCACATGATACTGTTCTTGTGTAGTTGTCTGTGCAATATACTCCTCTTTTACTGTATTTTTCCACAGTTTTGCTGTGCTGAGTACATCAGTGTGTACTCAGTGTGTGGAAGCACAGATTCATTCCATACACGAGAATATAATGTGACTCAGACAAGCCAGAAATCTTGAACATGCTAGTGTGTTATTTTAGAGACTGAAGGGAAGTGGTGAGAGTTTTTATTTGGGGTGGTGAGCGTTGGTGAATTTTCCACCCATTAAAAATCTACCTTGCATCTGAGATCAGTCTTTCTCCTCATTAAGACATTAACCTGTAAGATGCCTCTTAAATAGTTCTCTGGTAAACAGGATGATCTCTAAGTAGATAGGAAAGAAATGTTAGTTTAAATACCGTTGAATTCTGTTTGTACTAGGCAAGTGAGTTCATGAAATGCAACTTGCAAGGCTTGGCTAACTGAATTACAGACCAGTTTTCCTAAAATTTAGCTTGTCAGCTTATTTTCCAACTACACAGGGTGTGAGAGAGGAAATAACCTTTTAAGAAAATGTGCATTTAAAACTTCTCAGTCACACAATTTCTTAACCTAGGTAAATCTGTGTTTTCTCCTTAAGGATTATACTGTCTAGGCTTCAGTGTTTAAAGGAAAAATTACTTCTGAAATTTGTTACCTAACAGCCAGTTCAGATGAATGGCAGCATTATAGTGGTCTTGAACTATGGCATGTTTTATTACAGCTTCTGCAAAGTAAGATTTTACTGTGTTGATAGTGCTTTTCTGTGCTGGTTTTTCATACTGTTTTGAATTATAGCTGCTTTGAGAAGTTTTCACTTTAAGAGATTTATTGAAAATTCTATATGTAACTTCAGGAATTTGAGGTTACAGAGATTACACATTATACTGGGTTTTATGGCTCTGTGTATTATAATGGGTTTTTTTGGTTTTTTTAGGAGTTTGATTAAATATATTCAATTTTTTAAAAAAGTATAATCAGTCTTAAAAATTGTTGCATGCTTCTGTTTGTCTCCAGGAGATGTTAAGTCCCTGCGTTCTGTCATAAATCCTCATATATCCAGGTACTTCTTACCACCTTGTTTTTCAGATGTAACTGACGGTCAGAGACAGTATTTTTGATAGAATGATTGCTGGTGTTGGAGAGGGCTTGGGGTGTCTCTTGTTCACATCATCAGAACCAGAACAAGGGTCCTTAGGGAAACTACACATCCAAGATGGTTGCTGGGAGCTGAGCAAGGGGGAAGAAGCAGCTTGAGAAGTGTACTGCTGTATACTTTGCACTTGTGGAAACAATCCGCTATGTTAAATGAGGTCCTTACAGACAGAGACAAAGTAATTAACAGCTGAGCTGCCAAAAGTAATGGCTTGGGGTGAAGTTCCAAGCGAGCTTTGATGCACAAAGTTAGTGAAGAAGGTTTGGAAGCTGCTGGTAAGGTACTTCAGAAGGGAACACTGCTGAACAGAGTTAAGGACAACTTTATGGGTGCTGTATTTGGGGCATAAAGGGTATATGTGCAGTGCATGCATGCAGCAGCGGATTCAACTCAACCCATGGCATTCACGCACTAGGGATCAGAATTGAACTGGATGAAAGGATGGAGAGGCTGCTTCTCTCTGTGAAGAGAGCAGATGAGTGAGGATTAGGCCAAGCAACCTACTGAAACGAACCATGGAGATGTGTTCCAAAACTCTTGAGTACTATGGGTCTGAAGAAAATCCACCATTTTAGTACTGTATTTGCCTGGTATGTTAGTCTCTGTGACTGTTAATTGTTCATACAAATAACAATCACTGCATAAAAAGACACTGGTAACAGCAATATTCTTGCTTTATGCAGGATCCGAAACATTGGCATTATGGCCCACATTGATGCAGGGAAAACTACGACAACAGAGAGAATGCTGTATTATTCTGGATATATAAGAACACTTGGAGGTTAGAAATAATACTTCTTTTATATCAGTAAGTTTGAGAGATTTAATAGTATACAATAGCATGCAATGCAATTAGAGGTTGCTTATGGAATACTGGATGTAGAAGCCAGTCTTTTGAAAGATGTGCTGAGATATAGCAGAATTTTGATGCTCATCCATTATGTTCTAAGGCACTCATACTTGGAGAAATCATATATTCTTATTTTTCTTTTAATGCATTGACATTTAACATGTAATTGGAGTGTCTCCTTGTTGCTCATTGGTTATTCTGGTGAAGCTATTTCCTGCTTTCTCTTTTGAACTGTAAAGAAATCGTATTAACAAAAAGTAATAATTTATTTTGAAAGGCATAATACAAGAAGAATTCCTTCAGCATCTCTAGCAGAATTCTTCAAGATTGAAGGAGTCAACAGCAGTCTCCATTTGTGCTACCTTTGGACCTTTTAAGTTTTAATTTCCTGTTCTGTACCATGTATGAGAATGTCAGAAAATGTTAAGCCTGTGGAGTGATTGAACTTGGTGGTCTGATTGTTTAAAAACGTGATTCTCTTTTTGTTAGAAATGTAAAAAAAGCACAAAAAAATAGAACCTCTTAATTTTGTTGTTTCTTAATTTGTTTAATTTTTTAAAAAATCGTTTAATGTTAATTTAATTGCCTTTCAATTACTAAATTTTGAAATGTCAGTCACATTCCACACAACGGGTGCAGTTATATTTTCTAAAATTATAGTTTGCTCATAATTTTGGACTTCGCTTTAGGTTTCTCTTGGTGTTACTACTGGGATTAAGAACACCAGAAAGGTTGTTGGAATCATTTGTGTTTGATCTAGGGAGCATTTGTTCCCTGTAAAGGGAGCCTGGGTAAATTGGCTGATACTAGCATTTTCTGAAAAAGGCTCGTTTTCATCTTTTTAAGGGACAGTATTTCCAAATCTCAGTTTCAGATTTAGGATTACTTACCTACCCAACTGTCATCTTGCTTCTTGTTCACAGATGTTGATGATGGGGACACAGTGACAGATTTTATGGTACAGGAGCGAGAAAGAGGTATTACAATTCAGTCTGCTGCTGTTACATTTGACTGGAAAGATCACAGAATCAATCTGATTGACACCCCAGGTACTACGCTTTAGCAGTATTGGGGAGAATACTTGCATTATTAGGGGAGAGTAGATGTGGTGGAGTTTCATAGCACAGTCTTTGTTTCCATAGCATAGTCTTAGATTTAAGTGTGGTGCAGTATTTAACCGGTATAATTGCAGGAGCAAAAAGGTCTAGCTTGTATAAAATGAGCTCACACCTTTCCATGCTAAATTGCTCTGAGTTCTGGGATTGAAATGTAATAGTCTTGTGTGTTTCAAGAACTGATGGATGCATTTCTCTGCAAATGAAGGAGAGGATTGGAGGATTGTTTTGATATGACCTAAAAAAAAAATAATGAGCTATTGATGTTGCCTGTTTGAATTACAATGGTATAAGGGGGAAATTGTTTTTTAGGTCATGTGGACTTTACAGTCGAAGTTGAGCGTTGCTTGAGAGTTCTGGATGGAGCAGTAGCAGTATTTGATGCTTCAGCTGGCGTTGAGGTAAAACTAACTAGTAGATGGTTTTTGCTTTTTCTTACGTAATGAAATAGTACTAATAGTGCAGCGATGTTGCTTTGTATTGCCTCTTTTGATACTTTGGTCAAAATTCAGCTTCAGGAAATCTTAATTTCAAGGCTGGTAGGCTACAGGAATTTCCATAGTAAGGAGAAAAGGAGCAGGATTTCCATTAAAGTCTGGGGATTTTTTATCGTTGTTGCTTTGTTACTGTGCTTTATGAACGCATATTGAGTTGAATGCATCTTGATAGCTCCACCACTGAAAACAGATGAACATCTGTTAATGTCTCATTTTCAGATTTCTTGTGGAAAATGAGTAAGTTTGAGGCTGAACATCTCCCTCCCCAGTGACCTGTGAACATGCCCATTGGGGAATAGTTCAGGAAAGGTAGAGGCAGGCTGGAATTTGACTTTATTGGATGAGGTGTTCGAGTGGTTCACTTCTGTGTAAAAGATGCACACTGTGAAATCACTGTATTCCATGGAACATACCTTTTTTGTAGCTNTTTTTTGTTCTAAAACTGCTGTAAATTCTTGTATTGTTTCCTTGTATTGGTAAGAGAGTTTTTCTGAATTTGCACTGATTTTCCTATATACCTGTTTTAACTTACCAGTAAAAATACGTGTCATAAATAGCTCAGCAGTATACCAGTTGCTAGCAAAACCATGGTAGATTATATTATTGTCTGTGTAGGCACAGAAATGCTTGCCTGTGTGTGCTTAACAATCTTGGCAATAAAATCTTGAAGTCTTTACATTACTGATGTTTTTCTGTATGTGTCCCCTGTAATGCTTTCCCTCTGTGTTCTGTTCCTTTTCCTGCGTGCCCTTAGTGAAGGACAAGAGCTGACAACAGTTGAGAGAAGAGATGAGACAAAGCTGGTTGTGGAATTCATCTGTGCTGTTGAATACAGGATTGTAACAACACATTCAGCACAGTTTCCTCTGTCCCTCAGCAGTATTGGGGACTATACAGGTCAACTGCGAACACTAATGTTTATGTTTTGCTTTTGCTTTAGGCCCAAACTCTGACAGTATGGAGACAAGCAGACAAACATCAGATACCACGAATTTGCTTTTTGAACAAGATGGACAAAAACAGGGCAAGGTACTCAGAGTTATTTTAGTCATTGCTAAAATCCTTGTAAGAGAATATATCTAATGAATGTGAAGTTTTTCAGTTAACGATAGAACAAGCCTATTATGGTAATACTTACCTTTTACATATTTGATTATGCTTATTTTCATGTCATTGTAGGAGTAATTTTTGCAGTAAGTAAGCAACAGCAAGCCTCTTTTACTCTGTCATTTAGTTTTGTGTGACAGTGTCTGTTGTTTTAATACAGTTTTACATATGCTGTTGAAAGTATCCAACAAAAGTTGAAGACAAAACCTTTACTTCTGCAGGTAAGCTTAGAAATTAAATGTTTGTTTCCTTTCCCTTCTCAGTTTTTTGCACCTGTCTGATATCCTTGCTCTGTCCGTAGTTGCCCATTGGAGAAGCCAAGACCTTCAGAGGACTGGTTGATGTTGTGACTAAGGAGCAGATAGTTTGGAAATCTACTTTTGATCTGGATGATGGAAAAAATTTCAAACAAAAACCATTGCTGGAGGCTGATGATCCCAAGCTCTTCCAAGAAGTTCAGGATGCCAGAAATACCTTAATAGAACAAGTAAAGTTCTAAAGTAAATACATAATATATTTAAAGCCATTACTTAGAATATTAGCAAAAACAGGCTGAAAGGGATCTCTGGAGATGCCTGGTTCATGACCTGCTCAGAGCAGGGCTAACTTCAGCATTAGATCAGGTTGCTCAGGCCTTGTTCATTTGATTTTGCAAGTTTCTAATGATGGAGATTACACCTGTCTTGGCAGCCTCCCCCAGTACTTGATCATCCTTATAGTGAACATTACTGCTTTTTGTCCAATGGGAATTTACCATGCTGCAGCCTGTGAGAGAGTCACTTGTCTTCTCCTCGTGTACCTCTAAGAAGAATCTGGCTCCATTTTCCCTGAAGCAGGCCCACCACCGCCATCACCACTCTCACCAATTCACATAGTAAGAAACAGCATCTGCATCCTGTTTTAGCCTCTAACTCAGACAAACCTAATTCTCTGGGCCCCTAGTTGCACTCCAACCAACTTAGTCGTTTTCTAGTGGTCTTCCCACTCTTTGCCAGTCTCTTTTATGCTGGGAAAGCTAAAAGCAGACAAACTTCAGATGAAGCTTCCCAAGTGCAGAGTAGATGGTACTCTAATCACTTGTCCTGATCCACTGGCTCTTCTCTTGCTAATGCAGCACAATATGCAGTTAGCTTTTGTATACTGGGATGTTGCTGACTCTCATTTGTCCAGCAAGACCCTCCGCTGGACTTAGGCAGAGCTATTTCCAAGCTGTTGATCCCCATTCTGTATCAGCATATGGATTTGTTCTGTATGAGGTGCAAGATTCATGCATTTGTCCTTATTTAACTAGTTTCAGATTTTCTTCATTTGTTAAAGATGCTTAGTATACATTGGAAGCATTAATACATAAATGCAAAAATATAGAAAGTTTAACTTCCCGGCTGTGTATTGCTTTATAAATAAGGAGTTGAAGAAACCAGGCACTGGATTTAGCATTCAGTTGGCTAACTTGGCATATTGTTGTGTCTTAGATGCCAAAAGATACATTCATGTGAGGCCTGCCAGGTGTTACTCATAACCTGCAGGGTATCTATACCTTTCTGGGATAGCAACTAGAAGCTGGACAGGGTGTCACAGGCTAGTCAAAATTTCACTGTGCTAAAGGCAGCTGAATTCCACCATAAGTCTTACTCTAGATACATTCAAAAGCTTGACTCTAGATCCAATCAAAAGCTTCACAGCAGAGATTAGAAAAGAACAGTGTTAAGTATTTCTTTAACATAGTTGCAATAATGCAAAGCTAAGAAAGATAATAGAAGCTTGGTCTCCTCAATTACCAGGTTTTGCACAATTGACAGTTCATAAGGAATGACAAATGGAAGGGTTAAGGAAAGTAATGGAAGAATTTGCCTGTTGAGCAATGCAGGACACCTGAAATAATTTGGCCGTAGTATTTTTCTTCTCCCCTCAGATGGCATTTTATGGTCTGCCGTTATTTTCTGCAATGTTTATAATGATATTGGAAGAAGTTGTTCTGTTTCAGAGATTCCAAGCAAGGCTTCTCTTGAGATAAAAAGGCTTGCTATTGCATTCAGTTTGCTTATAAATAACTTAAAAGTATAGTAGAGATTACATTGGAACGCATACTTTTATAAGCAAAAATAGAGGAGATTACCAATCTCACATTATTTACCTGTTTTGCTATGAAGGTTGCCATCCGTACAACTTTGGAAAACACTACAAGCACATAAAGAGATGATGCTTGGCTTTCAGTTTCCTTTGAAACATGAGAATCAAGAGATAGGCTCTTTATGATGCTTTGAGTTCAGTAAAACACATACGCAATATGATTTTCAACATTTACAGATTTTAAATGGGGTGTTACTGCTTAGCTTCTTATCTTACGAAATGTATTGTTAGGTAGAAAGCTTTGTAAGAACAGGGTTGTTCTTTTTTTTTTTTTTCCCCATGTGGTTTCTGGGCCCTTCCTGAAGCAGGAACAGGTAGACCAGTAGTGTGATAATTGAGATAACCTTGTGCTTGTACAGGTTATGTTTTTATAAGTTTTCTATCCTGTTTACACTCCTTATCAGAAACCCTAAAGTTTAGTAGTTCAAATTCCAGCCATCTTGCACACTTTATTTTCTCTTAATTAATGCTTTCCTTTTTCTCATGTTTTAACTATTAACTTGATTAGACTTCTAATTGCTTATCAATAATTCGTTGTAGTATTTGGTCAATTACTGTCATAGCCATTAGAGGGGGCAAAGTGCTTCCTTGTAAGTAGTGTATGACAGTGCAAGGGCCTCTGTGAGATGAGTTTTAAAGAACAGGTAATTTACCTGCTAAGCTTAGGGGTGCAGTTTGAAAACGTAGATGAGCTTAGACCTAAAAGCCTTTGCCATGATGAAGGTCAAAATACCCTGAAGGCTTTTCTGTTTTTTTGTCGGCTCATGAAGTTTACTTGCTGCCTGGTTCAGTGCAGATTTGAGGTACATCAAGNGCTCTTCCTGTATGGCTGCAGGTTATTTTCAGATTCAGAGAGATATGCAAGCATTCTTTTTCCTACTGATGTTTTATGTGACAGCAGCTTTATAAGTTTGAAAGGTTTTTTTCCCCCCTATCCTTTCTTGAAACCTTAATTCCCATAATTTTCTGTGGTTTGAGTTTATGATCTTTGATGCTTTTCAAAAGGCTTTGTTCCTGTTCTGTTCAGCATATATCCTAAATAAGATTTCTGACTTGTCTATGAAATTATGTGCTGAATAACAAAAAACTACTCTGTTGAAGGTTGCAGATCTGGATGATGAATTTGCTGAATTGGTTCTAGGAGAATATAGTGAAGATTTTGACTTAATACCAGCTGACAAGGTACTTTTTACACTTCAGCTCTTACTGGCTGATGCTCTGAAGGACTGAGTTTTTCTTCTTTGGGCACATGCAAACATGATTTTGCAGATGTGCATTTTTCAATAAAAATAATCACACCAGCTTTTGGAGCATATTTACAGTATTGTGTATTTAGGACAAAGTATGAATTTAGTATGAAATTCAGACAAGAATGCACTAACTGATTCTCAGATCTGCTGGTCACAATTTTGAAAGCAGGCTACTTTATGGGTTGGCATTCTGTGTTGGGTGTTTGTGTGGTTTGTTGGGATTTTGGGTGGGAAGTTTTTTTTGGGTTGTTTGGGTTTTATTTGTTTTCTTTTGCTTTTGTTGTCAACTTTTTGAGGTTTGTGTTGTTTTGGAGGTGTTTTTTGTTGGAGGGTTTTTGTTTTGGTTTTATTTTTGAAGTTAGGCTGCTGCAAAAGTGTTCAGGGAAAGGTGAATGAAATTTCCAGGTAAAGCCAGTGCAGTTTGTGTCTGAGTTGCATCTCAGCCACTATGAATTAATTAGATCTTTAGACACTGCATGTTGAAAGTGGTACAGTGTTCTGAATTAAAAGGACTGTTAAAATAAAACAGCTGCAGATCTGCATGAAATGTTTAGGAATCTTAAAATAAGTGTCTCATGCTTCATTTGGGTTTATGGTTTGAAGCTCATTAAAAGCAGTGAAAGGCATTTGTATGAGTCACGATGCATTTACAAACATACACTTTTGTGGATTTGTTAGCGTATCTGGTAGCTGGAATGCTAATTAAAGGCTAAATTGTAGTTCACATCTTTTTTGCAGCTGCAGTCTGCTATCCGCAGAATCACGCTGGCTCGGAAAGCAGTACCTGTGCTTTGTGGCAGTGCGCTGAAGAACAAAGGAATACAGCCATTGATGGATGCTGTCACTATGTATTTGCCTGCACCAAATGAGCGCTCGTATGAGTTTCTGTAAGTATAGGGTCAGGAAAAATAATCAGGAAAGCATGAAAGGAGGAAATGAAAAGTACTAACAAAGCATTTATATTTTTGGAGAAGTTTACTGGTCTTATGTATTAAATAACAGTAAAGATGTGCAGACATAAAAACACACTTGTGTACTGAACCTCCTTTGGTTGGCATAACTGGAATCGTAGGCATTTATCTCCGGTTGTGAAACTTGTGCTTTAGAGTTCTAAAGTCTGCTTTTAATCTGAGGACACTGTCATTTTACAAAATTGGGATCTCAGGATCCTGTTTAGTATGGGGTAAGTCACATATTACATATCCTACTGGAGGCAAACTGGTTAAGTTTTTTTCTATAAATTATGACTTTAAACAAATGCCTCTCTTTAATATTACAATTAGAAACAGATGAGTGGAAATTTAGATAAGCAGGAGTTTGAGTGGATTAATTGAACAGGTGTGCTTTTTATTTTGCAGACAGTGGTACAAGGATGATCTGTGTGCCCTGGCATTCAAAGTTCTTCATGATAAATGTCGAGGACCTCTAGTTTTCATTCGCGTTTACTCAGGGTCATTGAAACCTCAGTCAGCTGTATATAATATTAACAGGAGCTGCACGTGAGTAAGATAGAGGTGTATGTTAGTGCAGTAATGGACTGTCTGTTAAAAGTCATGAGTAATACAATAACTTCATTTTCAGGGAGAGAATGAGCCGGCTGCTTCTGCCTTTTGCTGATCAACAAATTGAGATACCATCACTCATGCCTGGCAACATTGCCCTTACTGTTGGGTTAAAGCAGGTAATGGAAAATACTGATTCTGTAAGGAAGTTTGTTTTGCTAGTGTGCTTTCTGTTTCGGTGGGGTTGTATCTCAGGCATGTGCTTGATTATTGTGACATATGTAAACTTCCTTTGTTTGAAGTCTGCGTACTTCTTAAATGAAATATTACAATGCGCAAATGTCAGTAATTAATCTGGGAGATGCAGTGCCAGTTACATAAAAAGGACTAAAGCCTAAAGGCTTCTGAGCTTGTATTCATACTGTAACTCTTGAAGTACAATGTGATGTCATGGAGAGACCTCTGAGGAAGGAGTGTAGTGTACCAATAAGTTACCCAAAAGCAACAGTTTAACTTAAGCAAATTTGTTTCATGCTTACTTCCATTAGTGCACCAGTTTGGTGTTTTACTGTCAGAACAGGCTGCATGGATCTCAATTTGCACAGATCTCCTAAAGTGTAACTAACTTTAGCATGCATAAATAAGTTTTCATTTACCAGTACTGTTCATTGTGGTTTTGTATCTTGACTGGTAAGTTGGATTTAAAATTCAGTGAACTGAACAAAGAAATACTAGTCTAAATTTCAACAGTTTCTCCTCTTCTGGATAATTTCAGTTAACTGAAGGGAGAAGTTACAGTACTTGTTTGTAAATAAGTGTGGGTTTGGTAGGTTGTTTTTGTGAATTTTTTCATACCCCCTACTCTGCCCCTTCTGTGACTTGTGGGTCACTGGTTATTGATTTATAGAGTGCCACTGGAGATACCATAGTATCATCGAAGGCTTCAGCAGTAGCTGCAGCACGAAGAGCTGGAAGGGATGCTGGAAGAGAGAACAGGTCTAGCAGTGACATAGAGAGCCTTCTGCTGGCAGGTGTTGAGGTACCTGACCCCGTCTTCTTCTGTACAATTGAACCTCCTTCAATGGCCAAACAACAAGGTACAACATAACCTACCTAAGAGTGTGATAAGTCTATAAATGAGGTATTCAAGCATATTTGTCTGTATGAGTAATAGTGCTCGTCCCCAGTCTATGCACGCCTGGTTGACATGAAAGAGATGCACAGATTTATCAATCTCTGATTTAATAATGCTGGTTTTGGTGTTTGGCACAGATGATATGATTCAGACTGTGGTTGTTGGTATCTGCTGCTGTTAACTGTGTCAAGCAGTTCTAGTGGTTTTCTTGGATTTGTGTCTATAAAAGTGGTAGCTCTTCCATTTGGAAGAAGACTTGGAGGCATTCTCAGTTCCTGTTGTCACGCTTAGCTTTGCGGCAGTCATGCTGCTGTGCTGTACATGGAGTACAAACCGGAAACATAGTTTGTTTTAGTTTTTTTGCCAGTTTTACTGTATGGTATAAAGTCTTCACTTACCAAGAATTCTGTGCATCTGGTTAGGATTCACCCATGCAGCTGACCTGTAATCTTACTGCCTCTTCCAAGAATCTGCACTGGAGAATGTTTTCATTTGACTCTTTCTTATTTCATTTGACCTATTTATCTGGAACTGTTTAGAAAGAGACTGGATGTGGCATTTGATGGCAAGGTTTAGTTGGGTGATAGGTTGAACTTGATCTTGAAGGTCTTTTCGAACATGATAAATCCTGTGATTCTGTGATTTTTGGAAATAAATACATTAAAATCTACATCTTTGTTCCAATAATGATCTCAGTTGGGTGTGAAGGGGGGGAAAAGAACAGTTACCAGTGTGCAGTACAAAGGAATGAAACAAGGCAGAATGCAGATTTGTAGCGATATATCTGGAGGCTGAAACAGTGACTTGTAAGGTTTTGAGGTGGGTTTTGAGGTGTTCAAATGTTTTGTTGGGTTTGTTTTTTTCAAAGACTGCAAGTTAGATAAATGCAGACAGCTGTATATTTAGCACTGTGTAGTTGCTTTCCTGTGTCTGCCTTCCTTAGCATTTAAGATAGTGGAGAATCAGTGAAATTTTGCATTTCACTCTTCATGTTGAACTCATCTTGAAATATGTAGGCAAATCACATAAAAAGTACTTTCTTAACTGTGAAGAGGGAGCAGTACTTTTTACTGACCTGAGGAAACACAAGTTACATTTTACCTTCATTTAAGTACAAATACCTCTCTGAAAATAGTATTTTTAATAGCTAAATAAGCATTCTATAGTGTGCAGTTAAATTCTTAGAGAGAATCAGAAGTTGCAAGTTGCTTGTTATTTTAGAGGACTGCCAAAATCTGGACTTCTCTTGAGTTGTTCTGATTCCTTCTGAGAATGAGATTTGACCTTACAAAGGAAGCGGTATTTACACATTCATTATGCTTCTCAAGTTACTGAAGTCTCTTTAGATGTAATATTTGATATTTATGTACAGACTTGGATAATGCATTGAGCTGCCTTCAGCGTGAAGATCCAAGTTTAAAAGTGAAGCTAGATCCTGACACGGGACAAGTAAGATGCATTTTCTATTGCTCACCTTCTAACCAAGCTTTTATTTTAGAACTGTCAGAACCACCCTTCAGTTAGTTAATTTACATAGCGATGTCATTGAATAAATAGGACTCTCTAAATATTTGCATCATGTGTATACAAAGTTCTGTGCATCAAACTAACATGCTTTAGTCTTCAAGATAGTGTAAGGTGACCTTTTATACAGTGGTCATAGAATTTGTAATTACCCTATCACTTACATGGTGTTTAGGTCAGTTGACCTAAAGCAGTCATGTTTCCTCTCTAGGTTACTTAGAATTTGAAATACTTTTAAGAAACTATGAAGAGTGTGCAAGCAGTTGGTATTAAAATCAGAGTTGTCCATGATTTTTGTCTTGGCTCTCTTCTTACTAGACTATTCTTTGTGGCATGGGAGAACTACATATAGAGATCATTCACGACAGGATCAAACGTGAATATGGAATTGAAACTTATTTGGGACCTCTTCAAATAGCATACAGAGAGACCATCATAAATGCTGCCCAAGCTACAGGTATGACTGAATGGAAAGAATGTATTTTTTCCTGGTTTTGTAGCTTGGTTTACTTTAAATGATGTTATGGGTAACTTTCATATTAAGTTTGTGGGTTCGGTTTTTTTTTTTCCTTCTAAATGGTTTGTCTGCCTTTTATTTTTTCGCTTTTTTTCCCCTACAGATATATTGGACAAAACAGTAGGAGATAAAAGACACTTTGTAACTGTAGAGTTAGAGGTGAGGCCCAGGGTAGTGGAGAGAGCAACTGCCAAACCTGTCATTGTCTATGCTGCGAGTGTCACTGAAGTGCTACCCAAAGACCTCCAAGACGCTGTAGAAAATGGAATCACAAATTCATGCATTCACGGTAAAGGAAGTGCTATGGCAGCTATACTCATCTAATATTTATGTGAGAGGCAATTTAATGTAGGAGTGAAAACTCCTTGGCAGTTTGAAAAATGAAACACAGTATGTATTAATACTGGGTGCAAAGGAAAAGTCTGAAATTTCCTTAACTATGCAAATTGCCAGATGCTCTTTTCCTTAGGCCAGGAATGGAGGTCAGCATGCCTTTGGTTTTAAGGTTTGCTTTTTAATCTGGTATTACAAGAGATAAGGCATTTACTTGATGATATCATGTAAGCCTCAGTGATGTGATGGAAGTGGTTTTGGGAGCTGGCATGTACATACCACATTTCCATTAGTTACTAACAGGGTTTGGCTTTTTTTCTTTTTTCAAATACAACATACCTGTGAGAACATAAAATAAAAATACTTACCTTGTTGCTGTGTATAGGCTTTCTAAAGGTCTAAAAGCATCCAGAGAACCATCCCTCATAGTAAAATGAACAGGCAGTAGACTGATAAATGAGAATTATTAAGCAGCAGTATGAGGTGTTTTTCCATGTTGCTTAGTTGATTTCGAAAGCATCTCTGATCTCTGTCTCTGGAATGAGTCTTCACTGTATGTTTTTTTTCACACTCCTTCATGCTTTCAACCGTGCTGTCTCCAGACTAAGACTCATGGCATAAAGTGCTTTTTAACAAATAAAATAAATCTGGCCATGTTACTTGTAGGGATTAAAAAACCACCATGTGTTTTTTCTCTCAGATATGGGTCAGCCCTCCCCTCCAGTCTAATACAGGTTTTAGTCTGGTTCAGAGTCCTGTGTTGGAGGGAGATAACCTGCTTAGGACACTAGATCTAGTTCATCTCATGGAATCAAGTTAACGCTTTGGTTTTGGTAGTGGTTTAGTATCAGGCTTTGCAGTGAGGACAGTGTTGAATGATGAATACAGAGGATACTCTGGCTTCTAGTTTAAAAGTTTATTTCATATAAAATCTTGTTTCAATAGACAAGTTTTAGATATTTTTTAAAAGCTCCCTTTTGGGAAGAGTTGTGTGGATGAGCATGCTAAGGAAGTTCTGGTTCTGAAAGTTATCTGTGGTTTTAGTAAAAAAAGTATGAGTCTGCATTCTTCTGACTATTTTGGCAAAGCTAAGTAATGACACAATCACAAAATGAGGAACCAGACCAGTTGTCATGGCCTTGAAGGGAGAAAGGGAAAAGAGGAAAGAAGCTCCAAGTTATTCCTCAACCCTTTTTGCATGTGTCTTAATATTTTGAAATACAAATGTGCTGTTTCCTTTTTCAGTCTTTTCTGTTTTTCCCTTTTTCCTAGGACCCTTGCTTGGATTCCCAGTTCAGAATATAGATGTTACAGTGCAATTGCTTACTGTGCACCCTGATACCTCTCACACGATGGTATCAGCTTGTGTCTCCCGTTGCATGCAAAAGGTCAGTGAAACTGTAAACTGCTGTAGAATGCATTAGTATTACCTACTACTGGGAAAGCAAATGTCTATCAATATCTGCCACTGGTTCTTCTCTGTTACCATAGCCTTTGATTTCATAGAGAATTCATCAGGCAGTTATATAAGTTACCTGCGTCAATTGGGGGAATAAAAGAATTAACATAACTCTCTCCCTTCTGTGTAGGCTTTGAAGAAAGCTGGTATACAAGTACTGGAGCCCCTGATGAACCTTGAAATCACTGTAAGTGAAGATCATCTCAGTGCAGCACTCGCTGACCTTGCACAGCGGAGAGGTAGTATTAAGGAAATCCAGAGTCGCCAAGATAACAGAGTTGTGGTTGCTGCAGTTCCCTTAGCAGAAACAATGGTATGTGGTTGTTTTGTTAATGGCAAAATACAAATCTGGTCTTTTTTATGTCCCTAAAAATAATTAGGTTTCAGTTCACTTTTCCTGGTACAGGACTAAGTTTGGATGTTTTTAAAATCGTATTTTAATTAAATAGGTTCTGAAGCAAGTACTCACAAATCTAGTTTTGTTTTTTGTGCCAGATTCAGATTACTAAACCAGAGTATTTTGGATTGTAAGTCAGAGAAGTAGTAAATACTACAAAACCAGGTTTTACGGAGACTAGCTTTTTTAAAAGTGTCTTAATAGGCTGACATATATTCTACCTTTTAATATAATAATATTAATTAACTTACTAGTATCTTGCAGCATACTTCTGTGTCTTTTCTCTGTGATGTAAGCAGCTTTCTGTGCTAACTTGCCTTCCTTTTATTCTAAACTGATCGACTTACATTCTTCATTTTGTCCAGGGATACTCTACAGTTTTGCGTTCTCTAACATCGGGCACAGCAACCTTCACTTTGGAGCTTGCCACTTACCAAGCCCTGAACAGTCAAGAGCAAAGTGCACTGCTTCAGAGGAGAATGGGGTTGGTGTGATAACTTTATGCTGTAGAATAATAAAGATATTTCTGTCCTCCTTGTTAAATATTTTCAGAAGCCTATTCATAAACACCAGTATGTTCTTCTGGGACCAACTGGTTGTGGTAAATGATTATTTAGCAGCTGCATGAGCAGACTGTGCTTTTAACTGTCTAAGGGAAGGGGCAAGAGACCATGTTCTTCTGGCATAGTCACATAACTGCAAAGCAGGGGAACTGGAGATGCAACCACAGTTTGATGATAGAACAGAATCATAGAATGGTTTAGGTTGGAAGTGACCTCAAATATCATCCAGTTCCAACCCCCTGCCCTAGGCAGAGACACCTCCCACTGGAAGTTCCCCAAGGTGTCATCCAATCGGGCCTTGAACACCTCCAGCGAGGAAGCAGCCACAACCTCCCTGGGCAGCTTGTTCCAGTGTCTCACCACCCTCACTGTCTAAATCTCCCCTCTTCCAATTTAAACCCATTACCCCTGGTCCTGTCATTACAAGACCTTGATGCTTTGCAAATTCTTCTCTTACAGGTGTCAGTAATGCAAACCCTTTTCATAAAAATAAGCACTAAGTGCACCTTAATGTGCCATTAGAACAATTTCTTTAGGACATAAAGGTTGTAAAGCTTGTTTATAAATAAAATAACTTTACAGTTGTCAGTCTGTATCTTGCTTTGTTTTCAGATGAATAAAAGACTATGGTTAATAAGCATTAACTGTACTACTTCCTGTGTTGTTAGAAACCAATTTGAACCATAGTTGAAGACTATGTATAAGTTTTGAGTTTGCTTTTCAGCAAGTAAATGGAGTGGATGCTTCTGCAAATTGACTGAGGATGCAAAAAAACCCCTGAAACCAGAAAACAAAACAAAAAAATGTGGAGTATGCTGAGGGGGATATTTTTTTTTTACCTTTAAGAATGAGTGGTTTAAACTTTAATTGTTCTGATTTTGCATTGATTTACAGCTCCGTTGTGATTGGTAATTGTGTTTACATAGAAAAGTGACAAATAAGATGCTCAGAAATAAACCAGATACTTCTATCTTAATTTAAAAAGTGTCTTTATTTTGCTTCAGTGTCAGAATGTAAGGAAACTGGATTTAATAACTGGCATCAAGTTTCAAGATTTTACAGTAAAGAATCCCCATTTTTAATGAAAGCTAAACCTCATCATTTTCACTCCATCAAGAATGTCAAGTAACTTTAAAGTGAAAAGTTTAAGTCTTGGTTCATACCACAGAGGCACTTCAGACTGTTGATTAGACGTCTTTGCAGCAGTTACTGCCCTCTTGCTTCATGGGGACAAAATCCAACAAACACAGGTTCAGCTGCTATGCCACGGCTGTTAAAATAAAGTGGAAATGTATGATTATAATCAAACACCTGTGTAGCCAGGAAGAAAAATAGTGGCACTCTATTTTAATCTTCATGTAAACAATAGTACTTCCCAGAAGGAACAAATGGCCTACTTATGGTGTGAAGAAGAGCACTATTCTACAACTGATTGTATTGTTTCTCTCAGATAGACCATGGTATTAGAAAACAGATTTAAAAGCTTAAAGTCAAGAGGCTGGTTGTCTTGACATTCTGCAGTATCTATTGCTTTTAGTAAAGAGAAGTCATAATAATAATATAATAATAAATAAGTTGGCATTTGCACGCTTGCCTCAGCTCTGGTGTTTCCTTCACATGCAACTCTATGGCACTTTATTTTGGGAGCTGGTTTTAGTGAACAGGACCTTTTCCAGCTACACTAACACCTTTCTTATGTAATTTGACAAAGAAACCAAAAAACCCTTTAGGTTTTGATGGTGCACTAAGACAGTATAAAAAGATGTTTCAGAGTTAAAGCAGTTGCAGTAAATTTTTCTTTCACTCGTTGGATATTTAAAAGCTAGATAATATTGCTACGCTCTTTTGTAGGATTTTTTAATTTATATGTAAAAATGTACACACACACACACAGAGGTATTTAAATTGTAAATAAGATCTGCAATGGGAAAAAATGGGTAATTAAATAGCTCAGATGAACTACTGCTTATCCTTAAGCAAGACTTGCTCTTGGTAGGGGTTGTCTAAGTATCTAGAATATATGTCCACCTCTGTTTCCCTTCTCCCACCACTACTACTCTGCAATTTGAGCTGATGTATCCTCCTGCAGGAAGTTAGCAACATCTGAATAGCAGCTACTGCTTTCATAGTACTATTTCAACAACAGTAGCCTCAGCACTGGGTAGATAAAGCCTACTTCAGTCTTCCAGTGACCGAGATCTAGCCATTACAAAGTTCTTCCTACCTCTTCCCTCACTCCCTTGTACCTAGCTGCAGAGCTAGCCACAGCTTTTCCACATTGAAAGGCTCCTTGGCTAAAGATGCATGTTAGTAGTCCTTTGCTCACACTTTACAAGAGATGGACTGGTTAAACATGCTCTTTGAGTTCACACAATGCTAAGGAAGCCCCATACACATGAAAGGCAACAGAGCAGCAGCTCCAAGGAACGTTCATTTAATTGGTAGAAAAGGAATGGTTTCTGTAAGTTTTTCTAGTTCAGAGCCTATGTAGAAGGAACCACTTTGAAGAGGACATGTAAGGTAGTCTGTTTAATAATGTGAATTGTTCACTCTAAGTTTATATGCCTGCTAAGTAGTGTTGCTACTGGATAGTAGTTTAAGGAAAATGTGTGCAACAAATACAGAGAGCAGTCCTTAGTCTGCCTTTACATTTTGCTTGCCTTGTCCTAGCCCTGCTGAAGCAGCAATACAACTATCAGCATTAAGGAAGAAGAGGGAGATGCTGCAACAATTACTGCTTACTTCACTGTTCAGTTTTATCAGTGTTCTCTGATTTTCATATAGAACACATGTTTTAGAGCACTTCAGCCTTGTTTTTAACATGTTAACTCCCTCTGTTTTTCTCATAATAAAATTTACACGTAACTATTTAAAACCAGCTTGAAATAAACCCAGCAAGTCAAACTTTGAGTCTTTCAGTCACTCTTAATCTGTTGAAAGGCTGTTTCATACCTGTCATGGTTTTAAGCTCAGCCACATCTTAGCAACACAACTGACCTGCTGGTAGGTTGGGAAGTGGGAGTTGGGAGCAAAATGCAGAATCCCAGGGGTTAAGGAAAGTAATAGAACAATGCAGAGAACAAATTATCTTATAGAAACAACAGCAGTAAAGAAAGTAATTTATAACGAGTAATATAGAATGCAGTACCCACATTAGCCCCCCATGTCCCATTACATCACAGGCACAACATATACTATATGGAATACCTCACAGGCTGGTTCAGCTACCTGTCCTGGTTGTGGCACTCATGGCTGCTTATGAAGAAAATTAATCCTATCATAGCCAAACTGAGGACAGTAAGCTAAAAGTCAGTGCTTCCAGTAGCTAATCTTACTGACACATCTACTGGTATGTGGTGGCCAAACTGCTTGAGTTTTGAGAGCTGATGGTAACTCATTGTATCTTGCTCTTTATAAAAGCTGATTTGTATCTACCTTTTTTCTTGACATTGTTGGGATTTTCAATAATTTGCCATAATTTTTTTTTGTAGGCAAATTAAATGGCATTTTGCATTCCTGCTGCAGTCCACCTCTGCAGCAACATTTAGGAAAACCTAAAGGCTCTCTGGCTTTATACTTTTAAAACTGGAGTAACTTGTCTTGGTTGTTTCTAGGAAATAACTGCAGAGATGTTATAAACTGACATTTTTTACAGTAGCCATAAATATAAATTAATCAAGGACTCCTTATCTGCTTCTTTCAGTCTTTATGCTAAGGCATTATCTGAAATAATAACTCTCTCAAGGTCACATATCATGAAAAGAGTTCCACCTAATTGTCTGCTGCATGTCTTTAATCACTATGTATAAGAAGACCATAACAAAACCTTTTTTTGCGAAGTCTGCTTGTGTGTGTACACATACTCTTTAGTATTGTTTTTGACTGAAGTAAATTGTGGTGTTAGTTTTTGAGGAAAGACAGGAATAGATGAGTTCTAGTATTTCACTGAACAATGTTAATAAGCTCTGAAGGTATTTGTTGAAAAACTATCTAGACCTTTCAATATCTTAATGCATCTGTTCTTCCTCTGAGTACACAAAAACACATGGGGTAACATTTACATGGTCAGATCAGAATGGTAGTAGTTCTTCCTTCATTTTCAGACCAGTAGTTTGCACCTGTGCTTGAACTCCACTGGCCATATGGCATGAGAACTATATTTTACCATGGCTGTTAACCTTACCGGAGCATGCGGCATCGATGGTTGGACAGCCTTTCATAGGCATCTTCCAAGTTGGTCACACTTCTGCTGCTCCAGAGTCTTTCTCCTACAGCACTTGCTCTAGGCCTGTAAAAACAGACTGAGTTTTAGAGCAGGTACAGACATAAGCAAGAATGGATTAAAGTTTAATACCAGGTGTTCTATCCAGAACCATCAAGTTTTTATATCTGCTCAGGTTCAGTACAGAGCACTGTTATGCAGCAGGACTGTATGTTAGTGATAAATTAATGCTCCTGGTGACTTCTTTTTAAAATCCAAAGACAAAACAGTTCATACCATAATCTTGGTGTGAGGTTAGTTGCATCCACAAATTCCCCCCACAGACAGGCTTCTCCACCTATTAACAGTTTTTTCTGTTCTTCGGATCCTGGATTCAAAGCAGAAAATTAGGATTTGTATTTGCCTAGAAGACACACACACCAAAGTTCCTGTTCAGTTACTTGTTTTCTCATAGAAAATACCTGTACTCAGCACTAACTTTTAGTATTTTGGTGGTGGTTACCAAATGCAAGAACTACCAGGCCATTTGCCCAGAGAACCCATTTCCCATCTCTGTCAGGAAGAATTTTAACTTTCATCCTGAGGACATTCCTTAGCATTCTGACATTCTTCAGACATTTCAGTCCTCACTGAAACTCTTCATTCTATCAAACACAGAACATTCACTAAAAAGGCTACAGAACTCAGATGCTTTCCTCTCTTAACAGGCTGAGAGCTACCTTACACAAAATGAAGCCCCAGGCAGAGCATACAGGATGTTTGTATCAGCTTCACCCAGAGGGAGGGAAGTCTTTTTCTGAAGGTGTCTAACGTTCTAGAAGCTTGTTAACATATGAATTCAATGTCTGTCTATTAACAACCACTTTGCACAACTCAACCCCTACGGAATGATGCATCTGTATACACATGCACCAGTGCCAAATGCCTGAACACTCTTCCCTGTGAGAAACTGAAAGTCCTTTGGTAACAGCATATCTGATCATAGTGGCTGCATGACCACTCTAAGCAGCCTTTTTCCTTCCATTTAGACCTTACTGTGAAACGACTTCCATGAACAGAATATGCATTTAAAAAGTAACATACCAGGGAAGTTAAGTGGCTCAACACTGTAGTATTTCTTCCAGTCTTGCCCATAGCTAATGTAGTCTAAGTACCAGGGAGCTGCCAGAATAGCAGTGAACCCAGCTCCAGTAACTCTGCTCAGTTCATAAGCATAGTTGTTTCCTATCCACACTTCAACTACCGTGTCTGGTTTCAGCTAAAAAAAGGGAAAAAAAAAGAAAAAAAAGAAAAGAAAATAAACCCAAAAACCTCCAGAACATTAAAACAATCCTATTTGATGTTGCTAGGGAAAAGCATGATGTATTTCAAAACTGGGGAGGGTGGTATTTTGTTTTGGTGAGGAATGTTTTAGAAGCTACTTAGCTCATTGCTGGTTTTAAACAGGGCTCACGCTAGAGTGAAGCCTGGGTTACACTACTGACAGTTAATGCCCTAAGAGGGTTCCTACATGCATCAGTTATCTGGCCATCTCTGAAACGCTAAGCATCTGGCATTACTAGACCTGATGCACGTAGGAAACCCCTTAGGGCACAGACTGTCTATGGTATAACTTAGGCTTCACTCTAGTGTGAACCCTGTTTAAAACCAGCAAGGAGCTAACGAGCTTTAGACTAGGGGGTGGGGGAGAAGACAAAAGATAGCCTCCAAAATGTTTCTCCTCAAAACCGTAACTACTCAAGTCTACATCTGAAGCCTGCCACAATATTATGCTGTTATGCAAGAGTATCTTATTATTTTCTTATCTTACCTGCGCTTTGTTATCAAACACTTCCTGCCAGACCATGTATCCTTTGTTATAGGAGGAGACTATATCCAAAATCCTGGAATTCAGAACGGATATAATGTTTGCAAACTGCAATTGGATCACTATAGGCATACAAAGTAGCAGTATTTTCTAGCCTAACAGGGTAGAAATATAACTAACAGTGCTGGTTTTCCCAGCACTGCATAAAAGGACCAAGAAAATCAGGGTTTTTAAAATTTTGGTCTTCAGTGCTCTGCCTGATAAAATACGTTCTCCTGTGTATAAAGATATTAAGGGGCTGGAGCACTATGCCCTATGAGGAGAGGCTGAGGGACCTGGGGCTTTTTGGTCTGCTGAAGAGAAGACTTAAGAGGGGATCTAATCAATGTTTATAAATATCTGAGGGCTGGGTGTCAAGATGGAGGGGACAAACGCTTCTCAGTTGCACTCTGTGATGGGACAAGGGGTAACAGGTATAAACTACAGCACAGGAAGTTCTGCTTCCATGAGACTCCCCAGAGACACTGTGGAGTCTCCTTCTCTGGAGACTTTCAAGAGCCGTCTGGATGCATTCCTGTGTGACTTGAGCTAGATTCCACAGTTCAGCTCTGGTATGGGGGTTGGACTCACTGATCTATGGAAGTCCCTTCCAACCCCTAACATCTTGTTATATGCATGTGAAGTAGCACCATCTGGTGATGTTCAAAACTACAATCAACTCATACGGGTGTCTAAACCCATGTTGTTTAAAAACAAGAGGAAAACAGCTACTATTAAAATCTTGAGACATTTACTACTTACCATGTGTGCTGATGTTACAGCAGATACTTAAAGATACCAAATGCATTCAGAGTGTGCATAGAACTAGACAAACATATTCTTGTTGTGTCTCGTATTTTAAAGCTCTGAACTTTACATTCATTGGACTAAAAGAAAATGTGTAGTTCCCAAACCATGGTAATTTTTTAAAACAATATAAACTAATCCTACCTGTAGGTGTTCAGGGCTAGGTTAAGTATGGCCTTGAGTGACCTGTTCTAGTGGGAGGTGTCCCTGCCACCTATGGTGGGGGGTTGGAACTAGATGATCTTTGAGGTCCCTTTCAACCTAAACCATTCTGTGAGTCTATAACCCAAGCCATCTTCAGTATCTGCACTTCAACACCACCCTGAAATAGTGTCTGTTAAAAGCTAAGGAACAATTAAAATAACAACATACTTTTGAATATAGTAAGATTCCAGTTTAGCATAGTCAATGCCAAATCCTTGCTTCTTCATGAACTCTTTCACCTCAGGGTTTGATTTCCTTAAAAAAAAACAAAACAAAAAACAACTGTTTTAAACTTGATTTCCCAATCACTTTCATGCACAGCACAGTAGCTGATGCCTTGGGCACACCATAGCCTGGAATGCATCACAGAACAGAAGCAACAGGCTAACATGATTTAGCTCTCTAAAACAGTTTCATCCTTATTTGAAATAAAGCAAAGAGTCAAACCTCTCTGGTAAAAATACTGGAATTCCTATTCTGAAGCAGTCTCTGGCAAGCTGCCTTAAGCTCCTATTAGCTCTAAGGCTCTTGACTTCCCTGTGACTTTGTGTGAAGGTTGCCAGCAGGTTTGGAAACTAAGCAGCCACAGTACCAGATGAACAATTTGGGGAAATATACCAAAAGCAAACCAATGCTTTGGAGATAAAACATGGCAGAAATTCTCTTTCTTTCTAAAAATTAAAGCAAGTCCTGCAAGCTCAGATTTAGTGTTCCAAGAGAACATAGAAATACTAACTAGATCAATTAATACTCATCCAATTAGATCTGCTCCAAATTTAGTTCCTCCAGTTAGGAGACTCCAGAATATTCAAAATCCAAAACCAAGTGAAGAACTGCTTGAACACAAGCTGTACTTTTAATACAAGCACACAGGAGTCAGTACCATAATACTTACTTTCAGCAGATTTGCTGGAAGGCAGAATTCAATGGAGAGAATTTTAACACAAAGCATTTTAATGTCATTTATCTTAAATAGAACTTTTCTCCTTCCTGGTAGGCTAATTTCCATAAATACTTTAGAGTACCTGAACATTTCCGAAACTACTAGTTAAAACAAAATTCTGCACAATGTGACTTGCTTGGTGAGGATCACAAAATCTTGGCCTGTAAATAGTTACAGAGGTGGAGATGTTTGGGTTAAGTAATTAAAACTCTCTCGTTCAACTGAGTTCCATAACTGACAGGTTTAGTCAAGTTTAAGAGGCACTAGGTATTTATTCTTTGAACTGTTACCATACCAACAACTGAAGTTCACTTCATCTCCTCCCAAATGAATGTATGCATCTGGAAACACACTGCTGATCTCTTTGAAGAACTTAGTCATGAAGTCGTAAGTTGTATTCAAAATGGGATTTACAGGTCCAAAGGACCCAGTTGGCTGTTGTCCTTTATAACAAGGGGTGAGAAGATCTTTTTGACCTAATAGAAACAATTGATAGAGGATATTCAGTTCTACTTTGGTATGCTGACTTTACTAGCAGGAAGAGGCTGTTACCCATACTAAAGAGGCTCATATTCAAGACTTAAGTGCTCACCTACCCTAAATATAATCAAACAGAGGCAAGATGAAATAAAACAACTCTGTGAACTTGCCCAAGGTTGAAGAACCCTGGAACTGGAAATCAAAACTCTGACTTTCAGATTTGTGATTTATCACACCCTAATTCATAGAATATGTCACTGTATCTGAAAAACAGCTTCTGGATGACTACTCAAATAAAAAAAAGCTTTAATGCATTTAGGAAGGAAGCCAGTTAAAAGGAAGCCAAACGTGATTAGCATGCTCCAGTGGCCTCTCGTCTATTAATCCTTGTTAACACCTAAGTGGGGGGAGGGCTACACAGCTCAAGACATATGCTATTTCAGACTGCTAGGAATTTATTTCTACAGAAGAAAGAAAGGATAGACAGATATCAAAACCAAGTACTAGTTCTTGAGACAAGGTATCTGAAGCAACATGAGCCATGATAACAAACCAGGTTAGAAGATACTTTATGTAGTTTGGAGATTCCTAAGACCACTTTATATGGTAAACTGTGGTTGCAGCACTTTCCTGCCTCTGTGTTTTCTACTCCAAGCACATTTTACCCAAACAGATCCCTGACAGTGGATTGATTAAATTATCCTTTTTGCGTGTCCTAAGATCTCTCTTCAGTATCTTGAATTTTAATATAAACAAAGAATTGCTACTTCAGTACTTAGGCAAAGCCAGGACTGGTTCTTTTGCACCACATTTTAAAAAGCTGTAATACAAACAGCTATACACCTCCTCTTAATACAAATGTAAACACCTCACACATCACCAGGCAAGACACTGGTGCTTCGTAACAGCAAAGACCACGAGATGAAGGATTCAGAAAGTGTTTAGCAGATTTAGTTTTCACCTTATTTCTTTTCTCCTCATTTTAAACGAATGAGAAAGAGCCTGAGGCATCTTCCAACATTATGGCTACACACTCCCCCTAGGGCTAGAAAAACCTTCATTATTTTCAGTTTGGCCAAAATCACCTTATGTTAATTGCAGTGAAGTCAAAATTAGTGCACCATGAATTAAGGCACAAGGTTCCCTGGTCTTTGAGTACTTGTAAACACACCACTCTTAGGATTTAAGCACTCTGCCAAGAAAGTGAAGAAGCATCTAGCTTTGTACATTGGCAGATTACCACTTTACTAATAGCCAGAAACATCATCCACTTTGAAGGAACCTTCCCAAAGTAGAAATCTTTACTCCAGAGACAGCAACTCACTAATTCTAGCCACTGCCTTACTACCCTAAACTCAGGAATACTACATGGGGTGGTAATAGCAACATTAAGTCTAACCTGTACCTTCACACACATATCCAGCACAGGAAGTGTCCAACTTCTCTGTTCAGTTCATGTCATGTAAAGGTCATGATCACCACAGAGTCTGCCACTCATATCTTATCAAAGACCTTTCACAGCATTTTAATGGCTGCTTTTTCAGAAGTTCTTTTCTTTGCTGAACCCTACTTACCACACTCTTTCAAGCATTAATACTTTCCTAGACATACCTTTTCCCCACGACTGTGTATGTCCGGGGGTATCAAACTCTGGGATAACTCTAATGCCTCTTGACCGGGCATACTCAATCACCAGTTGGACATCAGTGGGTGTATAGATGTGGTTATAGGAGTACGCTCCCTGTAAAATATTCACATTTAGAGAGAGTTTGCAAAACATTACACGAGCAGCTCACAAAATTGAGATTGAAATGTTACAATTTAGACTAAGAGGAGTTTGGGGTTTTTTGCTTTATTACATGGACAGGCCTTTTCTATTGACTAGCTGAAGTGGGGGAAACACAAAAATTAACCCCTTTTTCTGTGGTAAATATCCTGAGAACACTGTGCTTACCTCATTAGCTCACAGTTACTGAAAAAAAAGAGAAAAGCTACCTTCAACTACATCAGACTTTTGAAAAATATTTTTTTCAGTTCCATATAGAAGTATCCCCTTCCATCTCTGCATCATTAGTTCTGAAACAGAGGGCTCACATCCCATGATGTGCAAGACTAGTGGAAAAAATGGGCCAAGTCATAATGAAAGGTATGCTATTCCAACACCTCTGCCCAGCAGCTTTGGTACAGCACCCACTTTAGCACCAGGGCCTGTCAGTGGGGAAAAAGACAGAACTCCATGGGCATTACTAGCAAAAATAATCTGACTACACCATGTAACATCTACAATATTTGAATAAAAAATTTCTGCTCAAGCACTGCCTACCTAGTTTTCAGAAGGATTAGGCTCTAGTAAGCATTTCAAAACAGTATCACAAATCTCATGCTTTGGCTCAGTCTACTTTATTCACACTTGATACAGCTACTGCTGTACCACAACTACGCAAGAACCTCATGATGGCTGTCATTAATTATCAAAAACAGCTGTGAATAGAGACACATTGCCCTGTATTTGTTTCAGAAAATAACCTCTCACTTCTTACAGACATTCTGTAACTAGATCTCCTACAAGGCAAAAGTATTACTGCAATAGCTCCAAACCAAGAGTCAATGGGAAACTCTTGCATTTGTTTGAGTTGCTGAAAGTCTACCAATTTAAGCAAACCAGCCAACAGAAATCCAAGCATTGTTCACTACAATTGATTCACACCATTACTGCCTGATGGCCTGGAAATGCAGAGGATCACCGACACAAGCAAGTCTGCACAGACGACCTAGTAAGGTAATTTACTACGCATCCACAAAAGAGACTTGAACATAGTCCACAGAGACACTCAGGTAGGATCTTCAATATGGACTTGCCAATTCTTAGTCCTCTGATTCACAATCAGCCAAGGCAGTCAGATTTAATTGTTGGTAGGCTCAGCATTTTATTTTCATGAAACATGTGCCAGATTTCTGCTCTCCCACACTTACCTTGTCACTTAGATCAGGGAAATAAATACTCTGGTAAGGGAATGACTGATCATCTACTATATGCCAGTGGAGAACATTGAACTTGTTAAAAGCCATGGCATCCTGCAACAAACAATGCAACACAGTTCAGTTAAGAACTTCACTCACAGAAAACCTATGGAAAAAGTGGTCTTGTCTCAGTACATCCACCATGCCTAAGGCAACAACTGAAAAACAAACACACACACCAAAGAAAAAGCAAGTCCTGTCTAACTGAATCCTAGAAGTAAACACCAAAACACAGCAGCTTGTTTATGCAATTCCTCTGTTTTCTGTGTTCAATGGCCTTGTCAAAAAACTCTTAATCTGATCACCCTACACTGACTGGTAGAAAGGGAACTGTTATAAATTCTGATTAATTTCTTCCACTTCAGAACATATTATAGACAACTGTCTATGTACCATCAGCTATTTTGACTTATAGAAAAGCTTTTCTACTCAAATACTTTGAACTCAAAACATGAATAGCATTAGAGAGTTTCCTACTTAGAACATCCATACTTGTTTCTGCAGAATCCATTTCAAATGTGAAGTAAGCTGTAAATTTTCCCCATAGAATTTAGTGTTCCCCTTATGTTTTCAGTCATTTGTGTGGGTACTTCTCTTTTATTGAAGATCATCGAGACAAATGTTCACACACTTATTTTAGAGCTATGACTCCAGATAGATGGTTACACACATACTCCAAGCTATGCAAGTTTGTTAGACTCACAGGAAGTGTTGTCTGCTGTGGGCAGAAAGAATAATTGTTCTTTACATTGTTCATGATGAAGCACTAGCAACACAGTTCCTTCCAAACTCTTGCCACAATACATTTCCACTCCCTTCTCCTTTTTTTCACTAACGTCTATTTAAAGAAGCAACACCAAATCCAAAGGAAGATTTATTCCTTGTCCATTCCCCAGATTATCTTATCTGTTTCATTAGATATCCAAAGCTTTAAGTCTATCAAGCACCAAAGCATGTCTATCAAGCACCACCTTTCCACAAAGAAAATTGTATTTCCTGACCTCCAGCTCAGCCATTCCTTCTTCAAGGACAAATGCTCTTCCTGGAAATGCAGTACAGCAGCAGGTGGACGCAAACAAGAACTGTACTTGAACTGCTGCCTTAAGCATCTAATTACCACATGTCAGCAAAGGGATTACTGCTGATTTTTATTAGGTTAGCTTGAATCCAAGAAGGCACAGAAGTAAAACGAATATGGCTCTTGTTCTTTAACCAGTAAAATGGCATAAAACGGAGCTCTAGTAAAGTAAGCCAAGGAAAACAGCATAACAACAGTTACAAAAACACAAAAATGGTTAAAAATCCCCAGTCAGTCTCTGACTGTCTCTTTTAGAAAACACATCAAATAGTGACAAAAGTAAGTACTTGAATTTCTGGAAAACCCTCATTTGCAAATTCAACACTATACAAATACTATTTGCTGAAAAGAGACTGATCTTGCATGTAAATACAAGTGGTAAACACCAAGGGAGGGACAAGTTCTGAGTATAGTTGAAAGACGCCCTTGGAAATGAAGACTGCTTTTACCTGCAATCTTTTTCTGCCCATCTTAAGCCTGCTCTGCAAAGTTCTGCAACAAGGAAGGGAAGGGCAATTCTAATATTATTTTGTTTTGGGAAAGCAATACAGAGACAAGACAGAAAACTGCACGTTTCTTTAGAGGCTACTCCATTTCAACCCATCAAACAAGTCTTACTGCCAAGATTTTGGCAGCAGAAAAGGAGAGTACACACCAGAAAACTCTACAGCTCTGGCTACTATAACTACACAAATTCATCACCTTCTCATCACAGTGGGAGTGTACGATTTGTAGAGTGCTTATTTAAGCTTTGCAGTGAAAAGTCTGTTTGCACCTTTTTTTTTGTTTGTTTTGATTTTTTTCTTTTTAAAGTGACACAGTGAAAGAAATCAGTAGCTTCTGATCAATACTTGAAGTTTTCCCCTCTGCTCTGTACTACCTAATTATTGGCTTGCTTTCACCAGCTTAAGAAAGGACTACTAAAGCCTGGTCTCCTGCAACCTTTGTAACTGACTTGCAAGGTCTCCAGCGTATTGCTTTGTGATGGTCCGATGTCTAAGGACATGCTTCCAAGAAATACATGAGCTGGTTTAGGCAATAGTAAATGCAGAAAATTCAAAAGCACCACAAATCTCAGCTTCCTGTACAGGTTCACTAATTACTGTGTCTGCCCACTCAGTCTCTTTCTGCTGTATGTTCTGACCTTCACTTAGCCAAGTTTGGCCTGTCCTTTTAGTGTCTGCCAGAGGAGATGACTTCTGCTTTTGTATCAGCTTCAGGTGCTACCTATCTGAGGGGGAAAAAGGCAGCAAAGAAAAGCCTTAATTATTCATGATAAAATGGTCACTTACCAGATTTGTAAGGATAGATTTCAATGGTAAATAATGCCTTGAAGTGTCTAGTAAGATTCCTCTGTGAGCAAATCTTGGAAAGTCATCGATTTCAGATTCATTGACAAGAAACTATAAGAATGAGATTTTTTTAAAAATTAGAATTCTGGTTTTATATTTATCACTTCAGACAAGAAAGACTTATTTTCAGTTTGTAACATCTTTGCAATTACTAGAGAAAATACTTAATGAAAGCAATAGATCTTTTGTTTCTAGAAAAGCACCTAACAAAGAATGTGGCTGCCTATTAACAGGATTTCACTTTTATTTATTAATTATACTTACACTTCCATAGTCATCCTCATAAACCAGCTGGCTGAAGGTTTCCAAACCTGGAAAAAAATCCAAGAAAGGGATAATGAGTACAACCCAGTACTTGTCCTTCAAGTTTTAGATAAAAACAGGACCTTAACTATTTACAGAGCATTTACACAACTAGAAAGAATGCTGAGTTTCTTTCTTTTCAGCAGTTTACTTCATTGCTCAAACACTACAGTTAAACAAATTCTAAAGACAGACAATTCAAACTCCCCATTATACACAAACACTGAATATTAGCACTACAGCTCTGCTGCATCAAATGAATCCTCTATAGTATGGAAGTGATTGAGATGAAGGCAGAAATTGCTGATAGTGTTATATATTTATTAGTGTCACTTCTGGAACTGACAGTTTCTAATTCAGCATTACAAATCTGCTAATTTAGTCTAACACTCCAGTAAGAAGAGCAGACTGAAACTTTAGCATTATAGTCTTCTTAGTAATGTGTCTAGCATGTTCAGTTATCAGATGCAGTCAGAGATTAATTTGTTTCAACTGAAGAGTAGAGAGCTTTGTAGCACTCAGAATGTGGTCAGTTTAACTGATTTCAGGCACAGCAAGATCCATGTCTGCCACTGATTCTGAGATGCTGAGAGGTTCACCAACACACATCTGGGTATCCTCCTGTCCTCTGAGCCCAAGATTACTTCCCATGAAGGCCTGAATGAGGGCAAGGCCAGCTGTTTCATAGCTTGCTATGGAGTCTGCATAAGGCCAGAAGAAACTGCTCTATAGTAAAACAATCACCTTACCTCTTAAAGCACCCCACACCTCGTCTGCTTTCAGTATAGCCACAGGTTCAGTTACAGTTAAATGATCTAAAGAAAAAAAATGCAAAAAAAACACCAAAACATTCCTCAAGCACAGATTAACAAGGTATTAAAGATTCTTCAAATGCCACATGTCTCTATTGTTTTTTTTCAATTTTAACCAATTCTGTTTTTAACAGTGATACCATATAGCTATTTTTAATTTATGTGCTCCGAAAACAATGCAGGTTACTAGTCAGAGTCAACAGTCAAGAAGCAGGGTGAGAAAACAAATAGGGTGCTTAATAATGGCAGTATTATACACTACACGTGGAGCAGAATTCCAAATAAGTTTAACTCGACTGATTTAAAACATATCAAACGATACACGCGCATTTAAAACCTAAGTGATAAGGGTTGGGTAATTAACCCAGATCTACCTGCAAAAACCTTACTTTTTTTTTTTTTTTAAGTAGTATTAGGTAACAAGCTCTACTGCTAAGTGTTCATCATAAAGGTCTAATTACAAAGGGGGGAAAAAAAAAAAACCAGACTGTGTAATCTAATAAGCACATATATTAGACAGTGGTATCTAAAGTGTTAGTGCTGAAGTAAAGTATAAAGTACCTGGGCAGGGAAGGGAAAAGCTAAAATAACTTTGTTTTTCTATTTAAAATGATTCAGTATGTTTTAATGGAGAAACAAATGTATTTAAAATGGGTTACTGGTTTTTAATATTAAATACACATATAAAACCCCCCCAAACACTACACCTATGAATTCATATTATTGTTTAAACATCAAAGCACTAATAGACTGACCCACATCACACATCTGAAACAGCAGAAAGAAAAATCAACAGCAGCAAATTGCTGTACAAGGATTTATTGGATCTGTCTCAGTATGGAAGAGCAGTTGGCTGTAAGTTATACAGTTCAAACATCTGTCTAAACTACCAGAGAGAAACCATTCAGGGACATGAAGACAGTATCTCAAGTTTCCATTTTAACCTAAGCACAGATGCTTCTCCTGGGTGTGAGAGAACTGGGAAGAGTACTGCAACCTCCATGGATCTTTCTGTGCTAAATTGTACTTTGGTCAGGGATTTAATTCCAAGACAGCAGGCTTTTCTCTGAATATATGCTATACCTTAAACAACTGCACAATAACAACTTCAGTGGCTGTTCAGAACCTCTTAAACCAGCAGGCAGGACAGATTAAAAGGAGCTTTTTCTAAGGATCTGTATCCTGGATACCAAACAACTGCCTTGCCTAGTACAGAAGATTATCTCAAGACAGAACTAGATGAACTGAGTATGTTGAAATCTGTGCTAATCTGTTCAGATAAAGAGCAGTACTCATCTTTACTTCTATTAAAAAACTTCTCTGGTTATTAGGACCTATTTTAGAGTACTTCCCCATTCCAGACTTCAGTCACAGAACTAAAGAAGCATGTCAGAATAACTCCCAATATAACCATCACATTTTAAAATATCCTTCCATGTTATCTAGTGATAGAAAGTTAATTCATAACACCAGATGAATAGCAAGAGGCTCTGTTTTCCCTGCAAAACCACGTGCACAAGCCGATGAAGGTAGCTTCATTTCAGACATAGTTACTGATATAGAGTAAGTTATTGATATAATGAGTAAGCAAAGACAGCCTTCACTCAGCACCTGCCAATAAAAGAATGGCTGATCACTTGCCTGTACAAAGACCTCACCATACAAACCTGGGTATAGCAGAGCGTGAGACTGTTGATTTGTAATGATAGCTACTAGAAAGGGCATCAACAGATAAACCTGTCAAATGCTAGCCAAACTACACAAATCAGAGGCTACGCTTCCAAGCTGCTCCATGATTCACCATAGGCTGAGATTTCCAACAGAATTACGAGCGACAATTATTATATGCTTGGCACTGTTGTGAGATGTTCTCGCCTGCCTCGGCGAGCCCGTGATGTTCGGTTCCTTAATAAAAAATAATTTGCTGACTTTTGTCACATGACTGGAAAACATGCGATAACGATGCTGTTAAGCCGCGGAAGGGAAGAGGGACGCGGTGAGCGGCTGTGCGCGGTACTCACAGGCCTCGCTGGAGCCGAGGTGCGGGTAGCCTTGACAGCCGGGGTCCAGCGACTCGACCACCACCTGCAGCTGCAACAATTCGGGCTCCTCTTGGGCACCGACCGGCCTGCGGCCGCGTTTCCGCCGGTCCGACTGCCCGAACATGTAATCGTAGTACCTGCCGGGGAAGAACGACACCGCGGGGGGAACTGAGGTAACCGCTCCCGTCACAGGGCTACATCCCGCACAACCTCCGCCGCCTCTCACCTGCGGAAGGCATCCTGTAGCAGACCGCAGGCCGGCCCCGCTAAGGAGTCGGTGCCGTGCACCAGCTGGAAGCGGCCGGGAGCCAGCTGTAGCTGGCGGCGGGACGTGCGGAGCCGCTGTGGCAGGGGCCACAGCGAGTTCTCTGGGACGGTGTTTGAGACCGCTTCCCACTCGGCCAGCTCCGGCTCGGGCTCTGTCCGCAGGACGCCATGACGCAGGCTGGTGCTCACTAGCACAGCGGGTACGAGGAAGAGCCCCAGCAGCAGCCCGACCAGTCCCACGGCTCTGCCCATGGCGCGGCGGCTGCGAATACCCTCTCAGCCGGCGGCGAGCCTCTCGAAGCACCGTCCGGCTCCGCCTCCGCCATCACGGGGCTGGAGGGGCGGTACTCAGGAGCGCGCCGCAGCAACGGCCCGCCCAACCCCGACACCTCCTCCCCGGCACCGCCTCTTCGCTCTCGGCACCGCCCCCGTAGCGGCCCCTCAACGGCCCGAGCGGAGGGGCTGCGCAGGAAGGGGGCGTGCGGTGGGACGTGCATGCCTCTGGAGGGTTTTTTTTCGTCCGGTTACGCCGCAGACTGCCGTGTGTGAAAGTGCTCGAGTAACAGGGATCATTGCTCGTTCAGGAATTTTGTGCGGTTTAATTTCAGTATAGAAAGATCTTCACTTTGTGTTAAAACTAACGCATCTCTTACACTGCTACAAAACTCTTTCAGCCTCAGCAGAAATTACTCTTTAACGTATTTGCTGCATGTGGTGTTATAATACCATGCTGTGAGTAAGCAGAAATCAGAGTTGCGGTGAAGTATACCACAAGCCTTAAACAATCAAACTAGGTGTTTCTACACACCCTGGTACAAATTTTGGGAAGTTGTTGTAAAGTGATCAGAAGGCAAATCAAGTACTGGAAGTCACAGTGGGGATGTTGTCAGGCTTTAAGCCACTTCTAACCGCATGGTTACTGCAGACATTTGCCTTTGGTTCAGCGGCTGCACTGGTTAAAGCCGTGGTGATGAGGGAGCTGACATCCGCCCGTGTCACTGCGGTGCTGGCCAGCCGCGGTGCTGGCCAGCCACGGCGCCCGTGGTGATCTTCCTGGTCTGGAATGTTAACTCTAGTCACGCGCTCCCGGTTACAAGGCAGACTCTTTAAGTTTTAAAAGCAATAAAAATAAGAGCGTCTCCATAACAAAGATTCTGCCTGTTTGGAAACGACACAGACATCTTGCTGTGGAATTGCTATGAGCAAACCTCGTCTCCTTCAAGTAGGGCTTGCCTTCCTCTTCCGGTCTATGTCGCTTTTCAGGTTTGGAAGAGCAGCTCTTGCCACTGTCAAAAGGCTCCCTGGGGGAGACTGACACATCACCCACTGAGTGAATCACTGCAGGGCTGGGTGACAGTTTAAGGGGAGGTAAGTCCCAGCTGCCAGGTGTCCCCAGAGCTGCTCCCGGTCACACAGGTTTTATGAGATTGAGCACATGGCAGATCCAGGGAACTGATCTAATCTTGCCAGTTAAAAAAACAGTGATGTACACTGGAAAGAGGGGGAATGAATGGCAGAATGAAGGAAGGTTCAGTTTATCCCAGTCCTTATTAAACTGTGATTTGCACCTGAAGGGAATGGATCACAAAAACGTCCCAGTTTGCTGTGCACAGCTGTAAAACTGGAGCATGAAGGCTCGATGAAAGCTGTTTGATGCAGGCTATCCACAGCTGTAAGTAAAAAGCAATTCTTTATTACTTGATACTGAACAGGCACACAACATGTAACACTTGCACATTTCCCCACTGGTTCCCAAACACACTGTGAGATATGAGGAAATGACAGTGGAGTCTTCTCTGGCGCTCTCAGAGGCAATTGTTAGACTTTTTTGTTCAGGTGGTAGCAGAACTTTCAGGTTGCCTGCTATACAGACCTTTCCCTTTGCCTGACTGTCTCCTCAGTTGTGACTCAATTCTTCACATTGTCTACCTCTTTCATCTTTTCAGACACATTTTGAAAATCTGCATTAGAGTAATAGAATTGCATAATAATACAGGTTAGAAGGGACCTCTGGGGATCATCTAGTCCAACCTCACTGCTAAGAGAGGAATGCTTAGATCAAGTTGGACAGGAATGCATCCAAGCAGGTTTTGAAAGTCTACAGATAAGACTTCACAATCTCTCTGGCCAGCCTGTTCCAGTGTTCTGTCACCCTCAAAGTAAAGGAGCCTCTCCTAAGTTCAAGTAAAACCCATGTTCTAATTTGTACCTGTTGCCCCTTGTCTAGTCACTGGCCTTCACTTGCCTAGTGTCCAGCCCCATCTTCTTGGCCTCTGCCCTTTAGATATTTATATGCATTGAAAAGATTCCCATTTAGCCATCTCTTTCCCAGACTAAAGCACCCCAAGTCTCTCAGCCTCTCCTCACTGGAGAGGTGCACCTGTCTCTGAATCATGATTGTGGCCCCTTGTTGGACTCTCCCCAGTAGTTCTTTGCCTCTCCTGAGACAGGAAGACCAGAACCTGGACACAATACTTCACATGTGGCCTCACCAAGACAGAATTAAAGGGTAAAAGAACCTTACTCAATCTGCTGGTCACAGTTTTCTTAATGCACCCCAGGATACCATTTGCCTTCTTGTCCATGAGAACACATTGCTGCCTCATGGTGAACTTGTTATCCACCAGGACTCCCAGGTTCTTCTCTGCAGACCTAGTTTCAGTGTGTCAACTACTACCTTGTTGTGCTGATTTGAAGCTAACTGAAATATTTTAATGAGAGAAATTAGATCATTGGCTGTGAAAAGAAAATAATAGTGATGTCTGTATTACCCATTGGTTCAGCTGAGAGATACATAATAGCCATAACAATAACAAAGGCTCTCACTTTGGTCTGTTTGCCTAGCTGCATCTTGCCTTAAGTCCTCTGCATGAAACTTATGTAACCCGATCTAACAGTTTCCTTTTAACTCCTTCTCTGCTTTTGACATCTCACCTCAGATCCCTGCAAGTTAATCACTTGAGCTATATGAAGCTTTATCTGGTTATATTTCTGAGATAAGGGGTGGGTGGAAAGGAGTGGGGTTGGTTGGGAGTCCTCCTGGGCAGTCTGGCTGTCTGGGAGGTGTTGCCTGAGGATGAGGCAGTAGTGGCCTGGTTCAGAGTGAGACCACGGCGGACTTACAAACTGGCCGGACAGATCACACCTCACACCAATATGGTGAACAGCGAAATGCATTTATTTTCTGTGGGCGCACTCTTAAGTAGCCTCAGAGTGCCCACGTCACTTCCTACTTGACTACGTTACTTGGCAACACTATGAAGGGGAGGGGGGCTCTAAACTCCTCGTAACAACCCGAGATCTTCCGCACGGTTAAGGCTAACTACAGGGAGGGATTTTTAATTTCTGTATTACTTTTAACTTGTGTATAATTGTAAACATAGAATCATAGAATCATAGAATGGTTTAGGTTGGAAGA
>VWZI01002521.1:33849-53435 GCA_013396835.1 Psilopogon haemacephalus | reverse complement strand
GGTTTTAAAAGGTGGGGGGGCAGGTTACTGCAAACCCACTACAACTAGGATCAAGTGAAATAGGATTGTCCCCTGTGGGATGATTCTAATATACTTGGGTTCCCACTTTTTAAAGTCTCTGAATATGAAAATATCTCACAAATGTCATTAGAAAACCACAGAATAAAATAATGATTAAAACAAACAAACAAACAACCCCCCCAAAAAAACTTTCTTAACCAAACATACATTAAAATTTACTCCAAATTTTAAGGTCTCTTTCTGTATCTCCATTGCTATAACCAGTACTCCCATCCACCTCAGTAAAGCAAAGGTCATCTCTGATTACACAATGCAGATTCAGCTTTCCTTCTGAAAATGCTCTGTGCAGCTGCCCACCTAAATGTAGTTGCCTTCAGCACAGAAGTAAAGATTGGTGCTTTGTATTTAAGTGCACACATACTACGTTATAAAACATGCAGCTTGAGAGTGACAGAATCTCTTGGTATACTCTGTGAGTAGTATTGATCATCAGTCCAGGCAATTATTTTTTTATCAGTCAATTTAAATATTTCTTAATTATTTTATAACAAGACTGATTGCAAAGCTTTAACAAATAACAACTATTCTGACTGATTTTGCTTGGCCAATGAACTGTTATCAATTATTAACAGTGCTTTCAGGAGAATGCATAATCTCACGGGAGTCCTTGCCTCATCATAGAGAAAAGAACCAGGAAAAAATATTTTAACAAATTATGACTCCCTGAAGAGTAGTGCTTTACTATGAAAAATCACTCCTGAAACTTCAGCTGAGGCAAAGTAGCTTATTTCAGGTCACACTAATATATCACCAAGGTTTCAGGAGTGCTGAAATATATTATTTTAAAAGTGAAAATAATAATGTCACAACGTTTTGGGGAGTTCAAAATGTCATATTCTTATTGCAGTTCTGCTGGGAAATACTTCCTGCAAGTGAGACTTGTCACAAAAAGGAAATTCCAGGGATTGTTTATCTCTAAATTCAAGCCATCTTGAAGAATAACCTGGAAAGGTGATCAGATTTACTAGCTATGCAAAACGCTGTATCTGCAAAGTGGCTCTTCTGCAGTTGCTTCCTCTCTAAAGGAACAGCACATTTTCATGCTGCTGTGTTACTGTGGCAGCTTTGTTTTAATTATAACTGATCAGACTCAAAAAACTTAACAGCTTTGCAACTAGTAATTTTAAATAGAATTGAGCATGCTGAGAGCATGTCATAGACTAGGTAGTCAGCCTGCTTCTATGAGAATCTGGTCAGAGGAAATAAGAGATGTTTAAATCAGGGGAATTACCTAAGGAGTAAATTTGATCCACTGTTTTTACAGACAAAGCAAAACGCAAATTCAGGAGGGTAAATGTAGAGGTATACAGATTGGTATCTGTTGTAGTCTTGGAGCCACAGCTGTTTAAAATTGTGGGGTTTCAACAGCAAGTCTCAGCTATTGCTATAACTATTATTATTTTATCAAGCCTAAACCTAGGCAGTATTTGAAGCTGCCAAAAGTCTTCTAACTCTGTTTATTCATTGCACCCGTATAGTGCCCTTCACACCCGCTGAACTAAAGCTCTGTATCTCCCTGCTTTAGAATCTATTTCAGCAGGAAGCATAGGTCTTTGAGAGAAAAAGACAAGTGACTTGGTTAGGAAAGCAGCATATCTTCAGATTTAAATAAAATTAAGGCACCTGATGAACTCTAAGAACTATATAATTAAAAATAAGCAATCAAATCAAACCTCCCCCCAAAAAAATCCCTAACATATCTCACAATACAGCTGAGGCAGCTGTGGAGGCAAGACCTGTGCACTGTACTGGAAATTGCAGTTCTGCAAATTTTTCTTGAATGGGAATAGTGCAGGTTGCAGCAGGCCAGGTAACTGAAGGTTGCAAGAATGATGCTTCTGAAGGGTGCCATCCTTGTTCCCCAGATCCTAGGGTCACCAGCCCCATGGCTTTGCACCAGCACTGACAGCTCTGCCCTAATTCTGTGCTGCGGCACTGGACCATGACCATGAGCACAACGAGGTCATCAGCTGGTCAGTGGTAATCTTGGCAACATTTAAAACTGTATTGCACGTGAATTACAGTATAGCTTGTGATTTGCTAGAACTTGTAAGACACTCACTCTACCTCTTAATTTTAGGGCACTTCAGATGAAAAGCTTAAAACGTGCATTTCTCTAGTGAAGGACCAAAACCCTAATTAACATCAGTAGGCTGATTTATTTGTCCATTGCCACTCATATCTCTCTCTTCATCTTGGCTGCTCTTGGAAAGTTTAATATTTTATTCCATTGCAAATAACAGAAGAAAGGACCTGAAATCTTTGTCCAATCAGTTTACACAGTGAATGATTGTATTTAGTTTTATTGAAATATCAGTTGACACACTCAGTTTCAAAAGCAGTGATGCTTAAGTGTGAAAATTACTCCCTCTTCCCTGCCCCATTGACAGAAACTCCTTTATAAAGATAGTTGTATTTGAATAAAGGTGGTCTTACAATTTTTTAATGATTGAAGAGGAAAATAATTTACATTATTACTTTTTCTCTGCTGTCTTATTGTAGTGATGTTTTCATACAGAAAACAGTAATAAAAAATTATTACAAAATAATACTTTTAAGCTCATACAACTATTGTTCAGAGAAGATGAAAAGTAAAAAGAGAGTAATTGTGTTTAAAGGTCTTATTTTTAAGTTGGAGAAATAATTATGCTGTATAAATTGGTCTCACAGAAAAGCGATTTCATCTGGTTACAAAATGGTTGGTGTGAAAACAGCCAATATGCTATATTGGAATTGCTGAGGTAGTGAAACATATCACTAACAGCCACTCCTGAGCAAATCCAGCTAAGGAGAGAGACCACTCATCCAGAAAATTGCACCATCCCTCAAAGACTCTTGTCAAGCAACCAGGAGGATGCAGGAATCTTGTCCCACGCTGCACATTTGGTCTGGTATAGATGGATGCAGATCAAAATGAATATTTACACCATGTTGCTCAGCTACAACATCTAAAACTACAAAAGTAAGGAAAAGGTGTTGGATCATCCTACTCTTTCTTTGTCTGACAAATATACAAAAAAGTGTCTCTTTGAAGAGGCATCTACTAGTCTCTCACTTTTCCCTTAAGTACACAGTCACTAAACTATTTTTCACAAATAATAGAATTGCAGTTATTAATTAATTCTAAATTCCAGTAGTGTTGCATAACAGACTATTGGCAGCTGTGCTATGATAAAATGTTATATTCTAATAGAGATGATGAAGGCCTCACACATTGCCAGCAGCAGCATGGCCAGCAGATAATGCTGCCACTCACAGCAAAAAGGGATTTGGCACACCAGGCAGGTGGATCTCCTCATATAATTATCTCAGAAAAGATGGCTTTGAATTAGAAGGAAATACAGAAGAGCTCTTCTGTAGCTATCTAAAAAGCATAAAGTCAGTAGAGACTTACACATACATGGAAAAAGAAGTGGACTTCCAAAAATGAGAGGTAATGCTTACTCTCTGTTCGTTGAAGGACTCTTCTTCAACCACTTGTTCTTCAGTAATGCTCAAGGCTATTTTTAGGTTACAATCTGTACTTCTGGAGGGAGGTATCAGGTAATCTTATAAACCTTAGCACTGGTATTACTTACAATCTATCCTTGAAAGCTATTTTTGCATGTAAATAATAAAATTGCTTCTCCATCTTTTCCTGAATCCTAATGGAATTAATCCACTAGTATAGGAATTTATTAGATCATTGATTAGCTTCTTACAACTATCATGGTTCATTTACAGGATTGAGAAACCTGACATGTTCATTAAAGATTCAAATTGCTCCTCTTCTAATCATGAGACACAAGCATATTTAAGGTTGCAAGACAAGGCTGTATATATTGAGTACCTTCCTTCCAAATATGTTTTCTGTTTGTCTATTCCTATATAGGGTTTGAATTAATGTTTTTTAAAATGGATTCATACCTAGCTGTCTCCATCAGGTTTCAATCAACAAATCTGGTTTTAATATGAAACATCCATACATTGGACTGCTCATTCAATGCATGGTGGTAGCTTTTAGGTCTTTTAGAGAGGATGGTAACCATCCATATGTTATGTAAAATATCTTAAAGCTTTGATTAAATGCGAGCTGATAATCAGAACAAGACAAGTGTAGCACAGTCTGCCAGTAATTCAACAAGACCACTAGGTTATTCAAAGAAAACAATATCTCAGTTTATATGACTGAAGAACTTGGTAAAAAGGAAAGCTTCCACTGAATCACTGTAAAACCAAATAGCAATAAAACCATTAAAATAAAACCAAGACATAGGTTTATCAAGTAAACCAGCCATACCTAGGAATGTTAGTATCATGTCACTTGGTCTGTTGACATTGGCTTTAGAGATATTCTTAGGATTGCACTGTTCAGAGAATGCAACATACTGGTACTATTGCCTATACCTAGAGTAATTTAGAGTCCTTGTCTAGCACATAGGTTGGTTTAGTGAAAGATTTCAAGGTGTGAAAGAGAGACTAAATTATTTTTTGAAATTTCAAATAAAATATTCTCCTAAATTCAAAATCAGCATACTATCACATGATCAGTCCTCACCTCACAGCTTTGGCACTTTGCCCCAAATATTACACCAAAAGGCCATAATTTGCAAACCAGCTGCAACTCTTGCTACAGTCAATGAAGGCTGCAGTGGTTTGGCTCTGGTTCATAATAATTTGTGGCACTGAGAAAATGATCAGTGGAGAAACTGTAAAGTAGAAAACTCTCATGATTGTTGCTGTTAATGGAGTTAATGATCCCTCAGACTAAATACGGTACAGTAAATACAGACTTGTTCTGCTACTGAGGTAAGAGGTGAGGATTGAATTAATGCTGCTGTGGCCAAGATACTGAACTCAGTGCAACTAATATCCATCCAGTGATTTATTAAATGAAGACTTAAACACATTCTTTTACATAAAAAGTCTAGTATGCTTTCAGATACATTTCTCAAGCTTTCCTCTAGAAAAATCAATTCAGAGGTCTTCCAGTTTGAATTTACATTAAGAAAGGACCAGCTTGGGCTGTGACGTCATAGGTTCACTTCTGTTTGATCCAATTTAGTTCACTTTGAATTAATATAAGCAGTAAACAGAGTCACTGTAATTGCCAAATGTACAACATCTTAATAATAGCCATCACTTATTTACTTCGTGGCTGCAGCTGGCAGTGTGTTTCTGCTTATAACAGTTGAAACCTACAAGTAGATTTCCCATTTTCTAAAGATCCATTGAAATAAATGGATGTGATAATGATCTGAAAAAATACCACACTATCCATTGCTCTAAGGTTGTTAATGAAAGACAACTTTGTTTCTCTTTAAAATACAGAAATTAAGCTTCCTTTCATAAAATAAATTGAAAGGCAAACCTTTTCCCCTCTCTGGAATGAGGGCAATGTTATAGCCCTCAGACTGGCATCTAAGATGCAAAATTATTTCTGCATCACATTTTGGTTATTGTTCTATAATTCTCATGGTAATTCCAAACACCTCCAGATAAGGTCTCAAGCTGTGTTGTGCTCATCACTGTGCAAACCTACATACCAGCGCAGCATGCCTGAGCAGACGCCAGCCTCCTTCACCTGCAGATCCAAACCCTAGACCCCAGGATCACATTCTTGAGTCTGTGCTGGCAGGAAGGGCACATCTACTTGGTCTCTGCAGGGTGGCAACACAGGCAAGCAGAATGTGGTCTGCTTGTCATTTGGAGCAATCACATATATACCTAGGATACACCATTTAAATATATGCAATAGTTCCTGCTCTAAGGTTCAAACCAGTTCTTTGGGATCCTATTTTTTTCAGCCCTTTCCACATGTTGTTAAACAGCTCTCACGTCTCCTGACCGTTTGGCTACACTGTGAATAGTGTCTCACTTTTCCCAGATGTGCTGTTCATAGAGGTATGCTGTTATCAGGTTAGGCTTGAAATTCTTCTACTGACATGAGATTCAGTAAGTATTTATTATTAATACAGAAAATTCAGTAACATTGTGAGCTTGCTAAATTAAAGGTGAAATCAAAGATATTTTACTTGTCAAGACCTTCATTCAGACATCTCAGTTTATCGTGCAATGGATGACAATGTGTCATTGATTTCCAAAACGCAGCAGGCAGCTACCTTCATTATACTGAACCAGCCTGGCAATGTTAAACCTGTACTCTGTGGCAAATCTACTGCTTGTTCAAACCCTGTATGGAAGTTCCCATATTGTTTTACACTGCTGCATTTTTGAGTGCATTGAGTGTGCGTTTACCAGATGCATCTTATCAGTGGCGCAGGCAACAATTCATAACTATGCTCCCCCGACAAAATGCAAGGTTCAAGACCTACTGGCACAATATGCATTGCAGAGTGAGGCCTTATAACTCTGCCCACAGCATGGATTGTCAGCATTCTCTCTACTGCATCATTTTTTTACGTTGACTCCTATCATAGGCAAGCTACAGACAGTGGCTGCTAATTTAAGGACACAAAGTTGTTCTGTGCAAAACCTAGTGTGATGGGATAAGGCTTAATTAGGCTCAATATCCCGCGGAATGAGGGGGTCCTAGTACCCCCCCGAGGTTCTTTTGGGTTCCGGTCGGCAGAAACAAACGCACGTGTTGCTCAAACGCCAGGTACAACACTTTAAGAATCAGAACTTAGGAAACAGAGAGGTTACATACAAACTAGATCCTGACCGCACCTATGTAATGCCCGCGAGGCACAAGGGGAAAACACGCTCCTTCCCGGACCCAAGGCCGGGGCGGGGGGAAGAAGAAAAAACAAAAAAACGACTTAGCCCGGAATAGGGAAATAGGGAGAGAGAGAAAGAGAAGGGGATCAGCCTTTGCCGCTTCTCTGTGTCCGTTGCTATGCTTCGCTGCTTGCTGCCTGCTGCTGTGCACGTGGCTGGGCTCTTCAGCAGCCATGGCGGGAGACGACAGTAAGCGAGGAGGGTGAGCAAGAGCGGAAGAGGAGCACTAACGATCGCTGTGCTCCCCTTTAATACCCTAGGGGGTGTGTGAAACTGACCACAGGCACTCAGCATTCTCCAGCTGGCCAATTGATTCAAAAAGCTCCACGCATGGTGCTGCCCAAGGTCTCCCTCGCTCCCAGGGCCACGTGGGGTGCCCCCGCCCCTCAATCCCTGCTGGACCTTGGACGGTAGGGGGAGGAGGGAGCCCAGGGATTGGACCAATTCTAGGGTGTTTGTCACCCCATACCGGGACACCGAGAAATGACCAGTCCTTACTGAAAGCAGCATAAACTTCTCGAGAGTTCTCCAGGAAAATGTAATTTTTTTTTTTAAACCACCTCCACTCCAAGTGTCCTTAAAAATTCATAGGAGGTACTCTCTGCCTCAGAGGCTGAGAAATGGAGTATCTGGCACGTTGGGAAGGTGAGATACTCCCAAGGCTGTTGGAAATACCTAGCCAAGACTGCATCAGCCAAAGGTCCCTAAGAGCCAAGCTGGCATGTTTCTTGTGCAGAAAGGAAGCTCAGCACTTCAGTTGGATACTGCCTCAGCCAATCACTTTAGCTCCTGTCCTGTGTCTCTGCATTCCCTTGTCCTGAAATACAGCAAGGTAATGTGTCCTGAAGATAACAAGTGATGTATTCAGGTGATCTGTGTCCATCCTTTATCCTCATGTCAGACATTTTCTGTCAGCTGATTTGAAGCTTCAGAAACACCTGCCTGACAGGACATGCCAGAGAAAGGAGTGGTTTTGTTGAGGAACTGGTTGGATAACTATAGTTGGTTCATGTCCTGTGTCACACCTGAGTTTTAATCTAGACCCATGTGTGATTTTAAAAGTGGAGTTGCTTTTTTCCCAGTTCCCATAATTATTTTTTCATTTTATTTTGCCAGCATCAGTCAGGACTTGGAAAAATGCTTTTCAGATAAGTCTTCCAACTCTGCATGAATAATCTTCTGCATTTATGTGCATTTGAGCTATGCTTATACTAGAAGAGCAGGCCATTGAAACCACAATTAGTTTCTTCCTAATGGAATATTTTATGGGTATTCACAAACCTGAATGAACAGAAGGAAAATATTTAGAACTGTTAGGCAGAATCTAGAAGCATCAGAAACAACCTGGAATTTCATAGCTTCTGGTCCATCTGTCTAGCACAACATATATCCTTGTCTTCAGTCACAGAGGGTGTCAAGACCTGCTCCTTAGGAGAGTGTTTCATATTTATGAGATCCTGTCTGGGCTTTCCTTGATTACTTCTGTTATGTGGGGAAGTTCTGCTATAAATTTTCTTTGGAGGAGTGGTTAAGTAGTGTCCACCAGAGGCCTTCCCTAAACCACAGCCAGCAGGAGGCAAAGAATGGAGGGTAATAACAACTTAGTCTTCCTACTTGAGAGGGCATCTGAAAGGCTGGGGAAAAAATGATGCAAGGTGCAGATGCTTATCATCTAGATTTCAAACTCCAGGCTTGAAGAAGAGTCTGGATTTCTCAGATATTTCACATGGTTCAGGCAGGCCTGAATCAAAGAGGAGTGATGTCAGGAGTGAGGGAATTTGGAAATGAACTGCTGAGTCCAGAAGAAGCTATCCAAGAGTTGTCACAAAGTAGGGAAAGCCTGCCTGGACTGCCTCCAAAGAGACTTAAGACTAAGGGAAGCAAAGCCATCTTGGTACATTGCTGGAGTGAAGTTGTAGCATGGCAGTATGCCCAGGTTAGAGATGGCATCAGCACTCTGTTACAATCCATCTGCAATAAATTGAATGCTCAATCTAATCCAAGAACAGGATGTGTCCTTCTCCAGAGGCAATCACTGTCCTTTAGCCTGATATCTGCATTGTGCAGTAGATGCTCTAAAAAGCTCTTAGTGTGCCCAAGCAGGGATTTCACATGACGTAATACAGGCAGTTGTCATAAAGATGGCTGCAGTTACACCTTCCTGCAGGAGAGACATTGCTAAGTGAGAGATATTTTTACTCGCCCTATCTCCTCTGAAAACAAAAGAAATGCTGTGTCTTGGTAGGTCATTTTGTAGACATTTTCTGCTACCTCTGTATCTCATTTAGTCCAGAAGAACAAGGCTCGGATTCATCCTTTGCTAAGATCATGAAAGGAAAAAAATATTTTTCTGTTTCCATAGCCTTTCTCTCATCTTGATCACCTAAGCCCTTGTCTTGACAAACAGTTGTTGCCTGCTCTATCTATCACTGTCAGTCTCACAAGCTGTAGAGGACAGCAGAGCATCATAGGGAAGTCAGCATGAGAAAATTTGGCCATTTATTAAGTAGAAAATTATCCACCTGTGTCCCTGTGTTGGGCCTTTCCATGGTAAAGTCAAGGAAGAAGCATCTTGTTTTGAAATGTTATTTCATTTTGTTGATTGTAAACAACTGAACCAACCAAATAGAATGTGATATTCAGTCTTGAGAAGAGAAGACTGAGAGGGAATCTGATCAACATCTAAAGATATCTGAGGGGTGGGTGTCAAGTGAGTAAGGCCAGTCTCTTTTTCATAGAATCATAGAATGGTTTAGGTTGGAAGAGACCCCAAAGATCATCCAACTCCAGTCCCCCACCATAGGCAGGGACACCTCACACTAGATCAGGACGCTCAAGGCCTCATCCAGCCTGGCCTTGAACACCTCCAGGGAGGGAGCAGACACAACCTCCCTGGGCAACCCATTCCAGTGTCTCGTCACCCTCACTGTAAAGAACTTTCTCCTAAAATCCCATTTAAATCTCCCCTCTGCCAGTTTGAACCCATTACCCCTCATCCTGTCATTACAAGACCTTGTGAACAGCCCCTCCCCAGCCCTCCTGTAGGCCCCCTTCAGATACTGGAAGGTTACTATAAGGTCTCCTCGAAGCCTTCTCTTCTCCAGGCTGAAAAGCCCCAACTCTCTCAGCCTGTCCTCATAGCAGAGGTGCTCCAGCCCTCTGATCATCTTCCTGGCCCTTCTCTGGACATTCTCCAACAGTTCCACATCCTTCTTGTGCTGGGGGCTTGTGTTGGTTTGAGCTAATTGGAGGATTTGAGTGAGAAATTAGACTATTGGCTGAGAGACATAAACACAGTGTGTCACTTCACCGAGTTTTGCNTGTCTTGGTAGCTAATTCAGAGTAAAACTACTAACTCCTTCTTATTACTAATCCCCCTGACCGATCTACTTCAGCTTATCTGCAGCATCAACGGGTGGTGAGATAAGACTGGGGAAGGGGGGAAAGGTGGTAGCGGTGTTTGGTTACCCTCTCTTGGGGATTTTGGTCTCTGGGAGGTGTGTGGTGTCTGTATTACCTTTTCACTGTATATATCTGTAAATATCTGTTATATCTTGTAAATATTTGCTTGTATATTGTGCACTGCTGTAAATATAAAGCTTCATTCATTAACTTCCAGTGTTTTCTGAGTCTTAGCCAGGGTTTACAAAAGGTTGGGGGGGCAGGTAACTGCTAAACCACTACAGGGCTCCAGAACTTCACACAGTACTCCAGGTGGGGTCTGACGAGAGCAGTAAAAGGGAAGAATCACCTCCCTTGCCCTGCTGGCCACACTTCTCTTAATGCAACCCAGGACATGTTTGGCTGTCTGGGCCACATGTGCACACTGTCAGCTCATGCTGAGCTTTTCATCAACCCAGACCCCCGGGTCCTTTTCCGCAGAGCTGCTCTCCAGCCACTCGCCACCCAGCCTGGACTTGTGCTTGGGATTGCACTGACCCAGGTGCAGGACCTTACGCTTGGCCTCATTTAGTAGTGTGCAGTAATAATAAGACAAGGTACAATGGATACAGACTTGAACATAGCCTCTCAGGTTGTCATCCCAGGGGCACTGCTGGCTGCAGGACAGGGCTTTGTGCTGCCTTTCAACATAGAAGGTTTTGCCTCAACATGTGGAGAAAGTTCTTTACAGTGAGTGTGATGGAGCACTGGAACAGGCTGGCAGAGAGGTTGTGCAGTCTTCTCCGCAGACTTTCAAAACCCACCTGGATTCATTCCTGTGCGGACTACTCTAGGTGATCCTGCTTTTAACAAGGCAGTTGGACTTGACGATCTCTGGAGGTCCCTTCCAACTTCTAACATTCTGTCACTCTATGGTATTAGGAAATGATCCTCTGCTGCATGCCAACTTCAAACAAGTCTCTAAAAGCACTGAAACATCAAGAAATCTCTTTTTGCTCACATCATGTCAAAATAAGTGACTGAATTGCACTCTGTCCTCTAGGTAACATGGAATTTCAATCAGAGTACAGCACTTGAAATCGAGCATCTGGCTCTTCTGCACTGCTCATCACCACACTGAAAGTCACATGCCAGATTTTGAAAAGGTTTGTTTTTAAACCATCCATGGACAAAATATGTCTGTAGTAACTGTTAACAGCTGAAAATGTCCCAGAGAGAAAACACTTGCTGTGCTGCTGGCTACAGTAACTGCATTGCTGCCCATGGAGCATTAAAAGCCAACACTTTACAGTCTGTGATGGGGAAAAGGTTTTAAAATTTCTCCGTACTGTAACGATCACTTGCTCCATCTCTTCCATTTTTGTTTTGTGCTTTTTGTTGTTTTTTTTCTTTTATTCCTCAAGTGGCTGCAGCCTTTGTTACTCAAGTATTGTGTAGGGATTTGGGATTATTTTCAGACTTGGCCAGGAAGCCTGAGCAGGTAATTAGCTTGAGGGACAAATGATAATTACTCAACCTCACTGGGAATCCCAGAGGGAGAGAGGTAGAGCCAGTGACTTGCAGAGGGGTATTTAAGGACAGCTCACAAAAGCTTGGGAAGGAGGCAACTCAGTGGGAGGAGGAGGCAGATGAAAGCTTGTGTTGGCTATAGAAAGTGCTGTAGTGCCGGTGAGCTCTCCTGCCTTACTGGTGAGTTACCCATCAAGGTTGTGTGTCCTTTAGAGATAATTAACAGAGGTGTAGTGGCCTGTATGGCATGGAACTGGGAAAGTATGTGGTGGATGAAGGAAAAGCAATAGCTGTTCAGGGTAGGAACATCTGCTCTCAGCTCCCCCTTTAGAGAGACCTGATCCTCCAGCTTCCAAAGTCAGAGCCAGATCAGGGGATGTAAATCCCTGATACTGACACTTCTAATTATTATTTTGCACCATTTCTTAATTGCCCAAGTTCTGAGCCACTCATCCCTCTTCCCATCTTCTCTTTTCACAACTCTCTATTCCCATAAGGATATTTTATGTATAGTTTTTTAATCACTTGCACTTATAACAACCTTCTGGGAATTTTGAAGTTGTGTTTCTCAATGGGATAAAAATAAAATTATCATTGTACATAACACAGAATATTTTGAACATACCCACGCAAAGTATCTCTGATGGCTTGAGGACTCCAGCTCCTCATGTAGCTGTAGCTGCAACAGGTGTCTCATCAGGCCCAAACTGATCTTTGTATGCACAGGTGAGTGACTTCCTCCCATTGAAATATCAGTAATGTGGCAAATATTCACTGACAACAGAACTGGTCTGCCCAGATGCAAGCCAGGCTACTCAGACATCAAGAAGACTCTTTTTTTTTTTCTTTTGCCATGACTTGGGTTTGATCTGGCAATGTCTGCATCTGGTTCAAGTTCAATAACCGAGTTGCAATCAGATGGGCTATCAAGAAAATTTAATTAGTTTTTCTTTACAGTAATGTATGTCCAGACATATCTTTATTCTTAAGTTATTTATCCTCCTTACATGTTACAATTTTTCAGATTATCTAAGTCAGTATTTAGTTGTAAATATGCTTAGAAGTTTCATAGCATAGGTTGGAATTGGGGGGAGGGGGATTTTTTTTTTTTTTTCAGCATTTTAAACTGTAATCCTGGGCAAACAACAGCACAACAAAGTAATTGTTTTTTTCCTGTATTGATCAAAATGTTTTTTAGACATTCAAATAGCATGCTCAGCAGCATTCAGTTTAAATTTAACCTTCTGAAAGGTATGTTGAAATAACCAGCTTTGAATTCATTGGATTTTATATTCTCAAATGCTTGTCCTGCACCGGGTACTGAGAATCACTTTGCTGCCGAGACTACTGTCACTGCCACTTCTCCATCCACTTTTATTGGTTGATGCTTAAATTTTATTTCTTTAGTTAAATTTTCTGGTTAAACATTATCTACAGGTACACCTCATTTGATCAGTTATAGCCAAAGAGTTTAGCTAATTTATGGTTAAATAGCACTCCCCTGTCAAGGAAGGGATGGAATTCACTGAATTGATATAAATTCCTTGAGGCAGTAGCTGTGTCTGAGCAGCATTAAGGGGAACGAATCTTGTTATATTATGATAGTTCAGAGACCTACCAGTGCTGCCCTTTTCAGCACAGTAAAATCCACATATGATGCATTTTAGCGTAAATGGAATCTCTTTTTTTGATGGATAGATGATGGGAATCATTGATGTGTCTAATGTGATGTTCTCTTGGCAGACAGCCTAGTCTTCAGAGGATAACTGAAAGCTTTCATATGCTGTGGTTTTTTGCAAGTGTTCTCAAATCACATACAAACAGAACAACTCTTGCTCTGCAAGATGCATGTAATGGCATTGATCTCAGCAGATGATGCTCACATCCAGCCAGGAGAGAACTAGGACCATATCTTTTAAACTCATTGCATGGTGAAGGATGACTCAGTCAGAAGAGGTGGACTTCACTGTCATGAGCTGCCTGTGGTCTTCTAGGACTGGCTGCTCCAGAAGGTGCATTTCACTCTCAGTGTGCTGTGTCAGTTTCTGTATATGCAGTTCCTTAAATGCAAAATGAGCATTCTCATATCTGTGTCAAATGATGAATCTCTGTTATCAAAGTTGTGATTGTGTGAGGCAGGGAGATCCACACAGCCACTATACTTTCAAACCATGTAGTATCATTGCCCAATGGTCTCCAGTCAAAAAAATGCTTTAGTCTTCTCTCCTTACACCTTTTTTGACAAATTTTATGAAAATACATAATGTATCAGTGGTGTGCCAACAGGCAATGTTTCATGCAGGTGTAGCTATTGAACGCACCAGATGAGCAAGACTATTTCAACAACCAATGACCTGGATAGAGGGATAGGGTGTACCCTTATGGAGCTTGCTGATGATACAAAACCAGGAGAAAGGGCTGGCACTCTGCCAGACTGTGTGACCTGGGCAGGCTGAGAAGCTGGGCAGTGGGAAACCTAAAGAAGTCCAACAAGGGCAAGTGTGGAGTTCTGCATCTGAGAAGGAATAACCCCACACACCAGTACAGGTTAGGGGCTGACCTGCTGGAAAGCAGCTCCATGGAGAAGAATCTGGCAGTCATGATGGACATGAAGTTAACCAGGAGCCAGTGGTGTGTTCTTGTAGCCAAGAAGGCCAGTGGAACCCTGGAGTGTGTTGAGTGTGAACAAGAAATGGAAGGATGTTCTCCTTCTCTTCTGTTCTGCCCTGGTAAGGACACCCCTGGAGTACTGTGCCCGGTTCTAGGCTCTCCAGTTCAGAAGAGACAGAGGACTACTGAAGAAAGTCCAAGAGAGGGCTATAAAGATGATGAGGGTACTGAAGCATCTCTCTTATGAGAAAGGCGGAGAGACTTGGGGCTGTTTAGCCTAGAGAAGAGAAGACTGAGAGAGGATCTTCTTTATGGTTATAAACAACTAAAAGGCAGGTGACAAGAGGATGGGGACAGATTCCTGCTAGTGGTGGCCAGTAACAGGACAAGGGACACAAACTGGAACACAGGAAATGCTACCTAAACATAAGGAAGAACTTTACTTTGAGGGTTGCAGAGCACTGCACCAGGCTGCCCGGAGAGGATGTGGAGTCTTGTTCCTTGGAGACTTTTAAAATCTGCCTGGATGTGCTCCTGTGCAGCCTGATCTAGGTGCTTTAGCAGGAGATTGGACTAGATGATCTCTGGAGGTCCCCTCCAACTTCTACCGTTCTGTGAAATAAAACTTGAAGGAACAAAAACTATACATAGAAATAAGAAGCAAACTGTCAGATATCTTTGCCAGTACTCAGAGCATCAAAGCATATTCTCACTGCCCAGACATGTAGTGTATGAGCAGTACAGACAGTCAGAACTTGTTCTTCTGCATAATTTCTCTTTTCAGATCTGTGTCTGACAAGACTTAAAATTAAACACTATTACGTCACTGACTAAATGACAGAGACTCACCATGGCTCAATGACAACTAGGTGGAGTCTACAACTTTTCCCAGTGTTTTTGTTTTTTAGACAAACATGCAAGCTGTTAAAAGTGAGGTTGTTCATCTGACATAAATGTGGTGAGTTTGCAAGTCATTCGTGTTCTGGGATATTTTGGAAAGATGCTTGGTTTTCACATTACTTTTGTCTTCATATGTGACCAGAATATGCACAAGATGATTACTTGGTCTTGACTACTTCAGCTCCTATAGCTACATTTTCACTATATCAACATATTGCATTTGGGATTGTATTTATTTGCAATGTTGCGGCTGTTTCTTCTTCTATGGTCCCCTTGCAAGGACTGGATTTCATGAAACACTCCAGTCTGCTGACTGACAAGCTGAAGCTTCTAAAAGCAACATTAGTAACCTTTGTTACTTTTTTCTTAAGGACTCAAAATTTCTAGAAACTAGTCCTCTCCAAACTGTTTTTTTTCTCTGTACTTACACAGCCTGCATTGGCTGCTGCCTATGCTTTTAGACATTTCAACTTGGAAACCACACATTAAAAAAAAAAAAAGTTCAAGTAGTGAGTACTAGATTTAGATGAGTTCAAGTAAGCACTTAAAAATAACTCTTGGATGCTTCATTTCATCCTACTGCCACTGACTCTGTAGTAGAAGCACTCAAGAGCTGTACAAATTTTGTTTGAAGACCAAATGCAAATAAGAGAAGAAGCCAGGCAAGGACTGTGGCAGGCTTTCTGTTTCGCTTTTGTTTCTCTTTGGTATAAATCAATGCCCCTTGGCAGATTTTTGCCTTTCAGTGTTATCATCTTCCTGCATTTTCTTGTCCCAAGACACTTTTGTACTTGCATTGGTTTACTGAAGCTTTAATTCAGCTTTCATTGCTGAAAGCAGCTGTTGAGGGCATGGCCTTGAGTGCTGCATTTTTCAGTTTTGAGATTTTTGCGTGTAGTCCATCACTGTATGCATAAGAAAAGTGCCAAAATCTTCAACGGAGCACAAAGCAGTTAAGCTGGTGCAATAACCAGCTATATCAAGGTGAAATTTTGGAGGGCTTTAACCTCAAACTTGGCCTGAATTCAGTAATGCTCTAGGGAAACAGGGCTGTTTTGGGTGCAGTGAGTTACTTTGTTTGGTTTTGTTGGGGTTTTTTTGTCATCAAAAAGATTTAAAGATTTCATATAAACTATCTTAGTCAAATTACAGCACATTTTACTGTTTAAAAGCTGTATTGCCACCATAATTCCATATATTACTTACGCTGTTGCCTCCTTTTCCCCGTTATAGTTTTAAAAAAAAAATAACTTAGCTTTCATGCAGCTTTTCTACTGGCCTGCCGATAGTGTTACTTCAATTCTGCTTGGCCCTTCTCCTTCTTCCACCTCAATTTCCAATCAATTAGTTCATTATTTAGTTGTAGGATTTTGTTAATTTAGTCTATATCACATCAGCTTTCAGGACAACTAATCTCAATTCAGAGGTTTGATCTTTCAGAGTTTTTAAAAGTTCTTTGGGAAATTTGGTCAGTTGTTTTCTCTACAGCCTCCAGCAGGGTCTCTGAGTCCAGCAAGGCTACATGAGCATGAACAGTAGTGCACTATTTTCTTGGAGGGAGGAAGAGGGGAAGAACTTTAAAACTCCTTATTCTGCAAATTATAGTTCATGTTCCAGTATAAAAATTAACTAGGACTATAGTTAACAAGGATGTCTTCTGTACACACTAAATTTTAAGCAATATGTTCATCCATGTGTGATTACTCCTCTTTGACATTAACTGGAATTTTCTGAAAATTCCATCAGTGGAAATGATGGAATTTTTCTGAAAAGAGACCATCAGTGGAAATGTAAATTGAAACAAATCTCTGACATAACACAACTTTTAAAGTCATTCAAGAAACACTATTGCAGTATCCAAATACTCTACATGATTAATGACTAAAGAATCCTCAGGCTCTTCATAGTTATGTAGTGGGATGGCATAATCTACTGTTGCAACATGAAAGCATTAAATAAATATTATCAACTAATAATTTCATGTAGCACATATTTGAAATTGGCTACATAAGACGGACCAAGGTCTGTTGCAGACTCACAGCCCACTGCAGTGAACTGAGAAGGGATAACTTCAATGTAATATACAGCACCTATAAAAATATTACTGGAAAATTGATAAGAAAAAAATAAGTTCCTGACTTGCACATATTAGTCAGCTGAGCTGGAGACAAATTACAAGAATAGTGAAGTTTCCTGCTTCCTTATGCAATCACAAAAAAACCCTGCTCTCTCTGTTGACAGACAGTTCAGTGCTCTGTCACTGCAGTTCATCTGGAAAAGGCAGAAGCAGGAGATGCTGAAGCACAGCTCACTTCTCCTTCCTGACTGCTGCTGCACATTGTACAACTGCATGACAGAGCCTCTGCACCAGCTCCCTGATGTGGATGCTGCCTCTGAATCTGCACAGCCATGGCACAAACTGAAGCCTCATTCAAGGTAAGCCTTTCCGAGATCTATCTTTAGGGAGAAAATGTCATTTATAATGTATTCTATTTCCACCATCTATGTCCTTCCTTTACAGTAGTACCTGTAGATATTATTGGTTTTAAGCAATTTTCTTAAATGGGATCACTGCCCTGATTTATTTTTCTGTGCACCCAAACGAGCTGTGGTATTGGCACCACAGAGAAGAGCACAGGGTAAGAAGGGCACAGGGGATGCTTAAGTGGACCTTACTAATTTATCATTACCTTTGCTGACGTTCTCTTCTTTGAAAGCACTGCTTCAGAACTCACTTCCGTAGGGCAAGTGCCAGCCCTCTGTTACCGAGAAACAACCATATACACCCTCAGGTGAAATACAGCAACTGGTAATTTTGATACGTCTTTTTGTTCCGTCCTAATTTGGTTTTCTGAGTGATACGGCACTCTCTGTCTTATGAAATGCATGCATAGAAGTTAAGTCCAGTTTCTTAAGCACACACACACAAACTAGTATTTGCTTAGACTAAACATTTGTTTCCTTTTAAAGTTGAGTTAATTTTAATTAGCTTGATCTAACTAATGGCAGTGAATGCAAATTTACACTTTCCCTAAAAATTTGTTCTAGAAAACAAGTAGGTTTTTCTAGTCTCTGCTTGTTTAAAGGCAAGCCAGGAGGAGGTGCGAACATTTGTGTCTTGAAAGAAATGATTGGAAAGAGGGCAGAGTTACTTTTGTCATGATGTGCTAACTATTTCATGTTAAATGGCAAACTAAATAAATGGAAAAGAGGCCCAAAGTATCTGGCCTCGGCAAAGTTTTCACTGAAAGACAAGAAGTGTGTTTGAAAGAGACTGTTTCCAAGTGTTGGAAAGCATCTGTGTGTGAAGGCGTGTGAAGGCGTGTGAAGGTGTGTGAAGGTGTGTGAAGGTTTAACTCCCCCCTGGGCTTAGTCTGAACCTGACCCCAGGTGCAGTGGTTAGCCCACTCCCACTTCCTGTCTGGACCCCCTATAAAAGCAGAGGAACTTCCTATTTTTCTTTCTCTTTGCCCTGCTTTGCCAGACACCACCACTGTTCCATCTGCTCCTGCTTTGCCATGTGGCCAGCCTACCATATGGTGGAACTTCCTGAATCTACCTCCACCTATTGCCATCAATCTGGTTTTGTATATATTTTGTATCTTGTTTCTCTTCCCTATACCATTTTGTAACTCCCCTTACCTTAAACACTTTTTATTTATTGTTAAACTTTGTCCTTTTAACTTCCAAATCAGAGCAAGACTATTCTTTGGGTGTTTTACCCCTTTTGGACTCTCTATACCTAATCATTTCCAAAGAGGGGAGTCATCCTATTTATGTTATTTTTCTGTTAGGCTTTGAGTCTCTGGGAAGCTTAAATCAGACCAATACAAGTGGTTGGAAAGGAGGAAAGGACTGCAGTATGCTGTACTTGGAAATATTTACAGCAGTCAGGTCAGGACTTATTTTGTTGCAAAGTCTGATATGCTGTACAGCACTTGAGTGTTTTAAAAGGTCACTTTTGAAAAGCAAAAAGCAAACATAGTCCTCGTACTAGAATGTAACATGACTTGAGGTCTCTGCAATCCACGGTAATCAGCTTGCCATAGCATTCAATACCTTAGTTTGTAGGAAGACTGTTGTGCAGAGATATATTTTCCCAATCTAGGATAACTAAACTTTGTATTTTCATTGTGGAAAGGCATTGAGGGAGGTGCTTCTATTACTCTGCCTGTAAGAGTAATTGATTATTTTGTTCTCTTCTTTTACAAGTTTATTTTCTGTTTTAAAGTGCTAGTTAATTTTCTTAACTATATGAAAACGTGAGAAGGGAAAGGACCAGGAAGGTTAGCTACAGCACTGCTTATGTCAAGGTAAGAGGAAATAAATCTGGAGCAAGTACAGAGACTCTCTTGTTAAAAGGG
>VWZI01002521.1:2954-29212 GCA_013396835.1 Psilopogon haemacephalus | reverse complement strand
GCCACCCACGCAGCAACTGGGAGAAGCCCCAGCCACGTGCACGGCAGCAGGCAGCAGGCAGCAGGCAGCAGGCAGCAGGCAGCTCTCCTAAGCGGCAAGGCTGACCCTTCTCTCCCTCTTTCTAATCCCTCTTTTATTTTCCTTAAATCGGTCTCCCTCCTTCCGCGGTTTTCCCCCTCGGTTCGAAAAGGAGCGTTTCCTCCCCTTTTGCCTCGCGCTTCCGCGGATGCTCATAGGCGCGATCGGGATTTGTCTCGCGTGTAAGCTCTCTGTTTTCCCCTGTCCTGGTTGTTAAACGTTTATACCTGACGTTTAAGCGATATCCGTGTCTTTTCTGCCGATCGAAACCCAAAGAACCGGTGAGGAGGGTGCCAAGACCCCCTCGTCCCACGGGATACTGTGTTTGATTAGCTCATCCCGTGTCACTGCATGTATCTGGAGACTAGTTCTAGTGAGTTAATGTACAAGAACCTTACTACTGCTGAAATCCTTAAAATTACAAAAATCACTATTCTAAGAAGTTAAATCACATGGAGTAAAATGAATCATGTTTCCATTCCCTTAATATTTACTCTTATATAGACTATGGCAAATTATGTTGCATTGCTTTGTGATATATAAAACTTGAGAGACAGTCCAAGTTCAGTCCATTTAATATTGATATGTTAGATTTCAGCTAGTATAAGTTCTTATGGTCATCAAACTATTCTCATTTAAGGTTTATGTATTTGTAAATGGATTACACAAGGGGGTTTTAGGAAATTTTTTTTAAATCATACTTTCAGATTAATAGAGCTTCTAAATTGTATAAGGAGGAAGAAAAGAAAGAACTGAAAATGTGCTGCAAAATTGTTTAGTTACCTACTTAATCTGTTTAACGTCTGAAAATATAATTTGTAACTTCAACATTTTGCCTTCAGCTAAATCTCTAGCATAAAAAGACAATCGTGGAAGTAACGGGGAAAAAATAATACTGTAGCTCTGGGCAACAGATCAAATGATATTTAGAAACAGAATTTTAGCATCTTTCATATGTGGGAGGACTCTTAGGTTTCCTTTACTCTGCTGTACTAATTAAAAAGCTGTCTTCTAATATGAAATCTTAGTTAATGCTTTTAAATCAACTTTGCTATTTATAGAATGTTTAATTTAAAAAATTCTAACAGCGATTTTAACAAACTATTTCATACAGAATGGAGAAAAACTGAAATATTTTTAAAGTGTTGTTTTTTCTCTTTTAATCAAAAAGAAAAAAAAAAAGGAAGAAAAAAGGTGGGGGGAGTGAAATATAAATGGGAAAATATATGCAGTGAATAGTCAGTGGAAATTCTGAGGACAAGGACATGAGGACGACAGTGAAGTGAACACAGGCTGCTATAGCCTGGGAATTGTAGCCTTGACCTGGCAGTGCCGGTGATCTGGTTTTAAGGGAAGGATGGCTATTGTTAACCACTGCTCTTCTTCTCCACAGAGCATTGCAGCTAATAAAGACTATGCTATGAATTGAGTGCCCTCTCACCAAGTGCTTCATCAAAGACCAAAATTATTTCCTTAGTACTGAAAGAATTATAGTGGCTATTTCATTTGGAGACTGGAATGGCATTAACACCATGTTTTCACTTAATGAAAATTTGTAGGTGGGAAGCTTAAGCCCATAAGTTAGATACTGGCTTGATAGTCCGAGGTATCTTGAAGTATGTTAAATAACAATGTTTAAAATATCTATATTAATTTAATGTTATTATGGAAATGTTGAGTTTTATACAAAAAATATTGCTATTATGCAGTGATTCTGGAAAGTATCAATTAATGTAATGCCATGTAGTAATCAAAGAAGGAAATTATTAGTTGGATTATGTGCAGGGTCAGGCAGAAGCAGTTAATACAGCAGAAAGCAGGGAGAGACACTGTCTTATCTATATTTGTGTTCTTGTTTTTTATATGTCTCAGCAAACCTATGAGTGGAATAGACATCACCACTGTTTTCTTTTCACAGCCTATAATCTAATTTCTCTCACTAAAATTTTTCAATTAGCCTCAAATCAGCACCTCAAACTGTTGTGCTAAAGTCCGAACAGAAAGATCTGCTAAACAAAACAGATTGAACTATAGGCCAAAATCTTGGTCTTGGTGAAGGTCAAATAGTACTCATGACTGGCAGTGAAGTGATCACAAAGCCATCTCAAAGAAGCCACTAAGAATGTGCTTCCCGGATTTAGGCCAGTTCCCCTTCTTTTCATGGCCTTCTAACCTGCAAAATGACCCCATATCTCCTGCAGAGTTATGAAGCAGAGATGTTTTTTACAGTGCCAGGTGACAGGGGGGATATCCATCAACCCTGCACCCCCCTATCCTGCCACAAGCCACAATTTATGTTACAAAAGCATACATATTCATGATAACAGTGTTATGGATTAATTGAATTTGGGTTAATAGTGAATTTTACCGAGGCTGGTATAAAATTATTAAATGTTTATTTAATATATACGGAAAGAAAATTCCCCCAAACTTGTTTACAATGAACACACACTGATTCTGTTATGCGGTTGGTTTAACTAGTTTTGCAGAATGTATATATACAATTGGATTGAGCTACACGAGTTTAAGAAAAGTTTTAGGAAATTTAAACAATGAGAGAGTCTTGCAGCATAAATTGCCGCTTAAAGGCTAAACACAAACTTTTACAAACTTCGGTAAAGAGAGTAGGATTTACTCACTGCTTACAGCCTTAATATCGATGGTTGGAGGAGGAGTATACGTAGAGGCATAAACGGAAATTAGTAGTTCTTGTCACTCTGTGGTCTGCCATGTGATGATACGGGGTTTGCTGCTTGTGTAGAATTTGGGTAAGCCATCTGAGAAGGTCCACGGACACGAGACAAATTCTCTGTGGCTCTCAACAATTCGACAAAGCGGTGAGCCTTTTGGATGAAGCAGGGTCCAAGCTTATGGGCTGGAACAGTCCGTCCGGGTGCGGCACACGGCAAGGGGTTGGCCCTGGCTGGGGTGGCGGGCCATGGGGCCGAACGCTGCAAGCTGTCACTAAGTTGTTTCTAAGCCATTAGTTGCCTCTTTGCCCGAGACAAGAGGGCTCAGACCGCCTCAGGCCTTGGCTTGGTGCCAAAGACAGGTTCTGCCGTTCGTGGAGGGGGCGAGTCCCACACTCGCGCAGCACGACAGACACACAGCTGGCAGGCAAACAAAGGTAGCAGACAGCAAAGAAACAATTTTGCCAGGGTTTTAAGCATTTTGGCGACTGTTTTTGACCAATACTAACAGGTAAAAGCATCCCTGGAACCAATCCAGTGTCACGTTACCCAAAAAGGAAGATGCACGTGCCTTGTCCCGTGGTCTTTGTTTACCCCAAAGACAATGAAGGTGCAAAACAAAGCCAAATATGGTATCTATGTTGCAGACAGAGAGGCGCCAGTGCCTTTGTCCATTTCCTGCTCTTGCCAGTCCAGGAAGAAGAGAGATAAAGGGGGGTATGGCGGATATTCAGGCATGTGTTTCAGATATAATATTTAGGTATAATTTGGACCTACCACCACAAAGAGGTAGGCTTATTACCATTATTTATTGGAGCTCATTAACATAGGTATTTTACCATTCTCTGCCCTGGTTCCACCCCAGCAGTGGTCTTGGGTGGACATCTGGGATGAAGGCCAGCAATCATTCTCACGGCATTTTTCCATCCTTGATCAGCAGGCCCCTCTTAATTGCTTTATTGGTCTAAAGTCAGCATATTTCTGCTTCTTCTTTATCTCCTTCCTGCTCTCCTTAGTCTAAAGAATGCAGATCTGGGCCTTTTCAAGATTATATATCACAAAACTCCAACTAGTAGCTACAAACAAACACTTCTGCAGAGGCTGTTATTTATGTTTGCATATTACAGCTGTTCAACTGACTGCTACAAACAAACACTTCTGCAAAGTTTGGTATTTGTGGTTTGCTACAGACATCTTCAAAAATGTGCACCTGCTCTGTAAGGTCCCTTACCAGCACTCTTTGGTTTTATTCTTTTTCCTTTCCTTCTTCTAAGTTTTTTTATATCTGCCTGACAGATCAAGGCTAGAAGTTGCATGAGAGTGTCCCAGTGTGCACTAGTGAAACCTAACCTGCAAAACAAGTATTAGGAACCAGTGTTGCAAATACAAATTGCAAAGGCTTCTCTGTGAGCATGCTTAAGTACAAAGGTCTCATGATGTTCAGCTGTTGTTATGATGCCCATGTAGTCACTGAGGCACCCTCAGAACAGACCACAGCGACCTGAAATCTGTGGATTTATTGCAATTAGTCTGCTGTCCTCTACACACAATAATTACAGATTCAGATGTCAGCAATATACTACTGCACAATCAGATAAACTATCTGGGGAGAGATAAATTGTGTTGGTTTGAGCTAATTGGAGAATTTGAGTGAGAAATTAGACTATTGGCTAAGAGAGAGTTAAACAACACAGTGTCACTTCACCAAGTTTCACTGAGACAGAGAAAAAAAAATTGTTTTAAAAAATATTCTCAAAACATCAAGATAGCCAGTGTGCTTTGGGAGCCAGTCTGGCTTGGGTCTATGCTGGCTCCGGCAGCTTTTTCCTTTGTCTCTTGGTCTTGCTGGCTAGATTCAGAGTAAAATCACTACTAACTTCTTCTCCTATCATTAATCTCTCTGATCTTCAGCTTATCTGCAGCATCAAGAGGTGGTGAGATAAAGCTGGGAAAGGGGGGAAGGTGGTAGGGGGGTTTGGTTACCCTCTTCTGGGGATTTTGATCTCCGGGAGGGGTGTGGTATGTGTATTACCTCTTTTACTGTATATTTCTGTAAATATTTGTTATATCTTGCAAATATTTGCTTGTATATTTGCATTGCTGTAAATATAAAGCTTCATTTATTAACTTCCAGTGTGTTTTTCTGAGTTTTAGCCGGGGTTTAAGAAGGTTGGGGGGCACGTCACTGCTAACCCACTACATAAACAAAAATGCACACTCACTCACTTAGAAAAGGAAAATCTCCCCATAGGTACCCAGCAGATAGATATAGGTAACAGATATAGATATAGATGATATATACATAGCAGGGGTGATAACTCCTTAGACAAGGTCCCATTCTAAGGGGAGAAGATCAGACTGTCAGGCTGCTTCTGTGTGGACTATTTACAGTACTCCATTTATATTGTGATGTGGTCAATTTCTTAATTAGTTGGAGGGCTGAGTCCTCCAAGCAACAAAAGGTATTCTGGTCCTGGAGGTGCCAGATAATGCCTGGGATGATCTTTATCAGCTTCTAGCCAGCCTCAGCCTTTGGTGCTTGTTGGAGGGTGGTTTGTCCAGCCACACATTCGTCAAAGTTCTTATCAAACAAAGTCTGGTGTGGGAGATTCTCATGTGCTCTCATTTGTTTACAATTAATTTCATTAAGTGATTTTGTTGGAGGGTTTTTGTGGTTTGACAATAGATTTTTTTTTCCCCTTGAAAAACTCTTTTGTCCACTTTTCCATCTAGGCAGAGCAGTGAGGCAAATCTGTCATGTTTTGAAGCCCTAGAATGTGTATTTAGAAAATGCTGGCATATGCTTTAGTAAGGATTCCATAAATCCAAAACTCCTTCAATAAATTCTAGTTTGGTGTGGTTTGGTTTGTTTTAAAACACCTTTTCCTAAAAAGTTGTCTAATTGCTTTTCTACTTACTGTCTATTGATTATACTACTATATTTCAAGTAATTCTTCATCTGATTAAATCTAAGTACTGTAATTATGGCCAATTTTCATAATACATATGCTGTATAATTTCATTATATCCACTGGTGACTCAAAAGCTGATATACTGAAAGCAGAGTCTAGACCATCATATTTTGTTCTTCTACTGTGGGAGTCTGATGCAAGGCAGTCTCCCTAATGTCATGTGAAAGAATGTGCACTTTTGCTAAACAGATTTTCTCATAAGAGATGAAAGATGTAGTGGTTAATAAAGTTGCTAGGGCACCAAAGCAGACTTAACAATTCTTGCTATAATCACAAACAAACAAACAAAACCCAAAAAAAAAAAAAAAAAAAAAAAAAAAAAAAAAAAAACCCACACAAAAAAACAAACCCTCCACCACTCCCTACCCAACCCAAACTTTCAGTTTTTATTGTTGGATCATGAAGAATGATATTAGATTACCTGACCCTGAAATCTTATCCCTAATTCCAGAAAGTAATAGAGTAAAGCTTAAGAAGAGAATTCAGAGCACCTGTCTCAGAGGCATTTGTAAACTAGATTTTCTATCTAGATATAGGTAACTAAATTCAGATGGAATAATGCTCTTTTTCCACTGAAGGTTCAAGCAGAGAGACACATTCCCCTAGACAGAGCTTTGCAGGGTTAAGGAAAAAAGGTTACTTCAGACATGATATACAATCTGGCAGTTTTCACATGCTTCACTCTCTTGTGATTTTACCCAAGTAAGGCACTCTACTAGTTTGATTTGTTAGCATGCAAGCATGACAATATGTTATAGCATTAGGCATATAGACAAAGTCTATAACTAATCTGACTATGTCAAGATATGTCTGCTAAAAGCAAACCATGGACTTCACAGCTTCTTCTCTTAGAATTCAGTAGGAAGTGTTCAGCTATCCAGTGACTTAGAGGACTAATTACATTATGTTATGTGCTTTATAGAAACAATTCAACTACCAAACCAGACACCAAATACCATTTGAGATTTCTGGAACGACCTGAGGCTTGCTGATTCAGAGTGACTTGGATCTCTCCTATTAACCATGTCCCATTGCCAATCATGCAATGGATACCATTGACATACTAGAATGTCTCAAATATCACTAGAGAAACACATTTGAGCACCAATCTCACCTTCATCATCTACAATATCAATATATAATTTTAACAATAGAAATTGTGAGATACTGTCTATCATGGTTTGGACCCAGCTAGCATCTAAGCCTTACACAGCTGCAACACACAGCTCCTGCCCATCTGATGGGGTGGAAAGGAAAATTGGGAGAAAAAGGCAAAACTCCACAGTTTGAGGTAAGGAGACTTTAACAACACAAAGAGAGGAGAAACAGTAGGAATAATGATAATACTGATGAATAGTACATACAGAGAGTGATACAAAACACAGTACTGACCATAATGGCTCAACTCTGCCTGACCCTGTACCTCTGCAGCTGCTTGCTCAAAACACCCACTTTTGCCCCAGCCAGCCCTCCCCTAATACAGCAGGCATGACAGCAGTATTGATGTATTGAACAGTCCATGGGCTGGTTCAGCTGGCTATCTTGGTTGTGGCCTCTTCCAGCTTCTTTTTAGTAAACGAGAAGCAAGCCTTGCAGATTGTTCAGAATCAGCTCCAAAGCCAAATCTCTGTTCTGAAAAATGTTACTGACAAGAAAATACAAAACTTGAAGTGCTAATGAAAAGGTATAGTTTCATCTTCTTTAGATGAAAAGGTAGTATGTCAGTATGTCCAAACTAAGCATTTTCTCTGTGATGCTGATAGTTTTTGGAACTTGAAATACAAAATTGTGCTTCTAATTACTTACCACAATGTTTCTGTACTAACAATCAAAAGCTGTTATAACTTTAAATAAGTCTACCAAAACCTTACAATCTACTCAGACTTTTTTTGCCTTTGGCTTAGATTTTCAAATGGATTCTTATAATGGTTATAAATACTTGTGGCATAATCCTCCTGCTGCTGCCAGAGACCTGTTTCCGTTTCCCAAAACTGGCAAAGCACTTAAACTAGCTCTGAACTTCAAGCACAAGAATAGATGACTGGTTAACCTTGTGGGTAAATAATTTCCACATTATCTGCCAGCTCCTCAGAGGGAAGGAATTAGCTTCAAAATGTGCCTAGATTTCCACAGCTTCAGGAGCAAAATTCGCACAAATCAGTAAGACCTAGTGCATAGTAGAAAAGAGGCAAAATGTTCAGATACAGAAATTTTAAGTTTCAGAACTAAAAGATATTGTAACTGTGATCTTGTAGAATGTTATTTACAGAAGAGATATTGCTGGTAACATTGCAAATGCCAGGGGAAATTACAGCAAATAAATCCAGGAGATAGTTGATAGGTTTATTTCAGTTTTGATGCAGATTTTTTAAAAATTTATTTTATTCAGTAACTTGCAGGTTTTTTGTTGTTTGGTTTTTTTTTCTTAGTTACATTATTTGACTAGGTTTTAGTGCTGGCTTCAGTTATTACAACAAATAAAAGGACTATGTTGATTCTGAGAAGCAAGTTACTGATAAAAGTTGGTATGAGAGCTATTGTTAAGCCTGCAGAGATATGTGGGAAAATTGTCCTACAGACAGCTGGCAAGATCTTTGCCCAGAAAGTCATGAAATGAGAGGTGATAATGTTAATGGAAATGGACAGATCTGATTCCTCTTCAGGTTATCTGTGTGCTCAGCAATTCCAGTCACTTCCACTTTCCTTCACTAGGGTTTAGCATCATCCAGCCGTTTGAGTTAATTTTCAGTCCAGTATTAGCACCCTTGCAGAGTTTTAGCTGGATCTGAACGTTCCCATTCTATTAATTACAGAAAAAAAAAAAAAAGAGAAAAAAATTAGTTGGTTGGTCCATGCATATTTTGTTGTTTTTGTTTTTTTCTAGATAAGTATATTTTCATCATTGCAAAAACAAATATCTTTTAGATTTTATCTGTTTCTTTGGCTTAGCTACCTACTAAACTCAAACTCAGTTTTAAAAAGATTGTAAATTTCTAATATGCTAAGAGTTTACTCCGAAAAATCAATGTTGAAGAATGACAACAAAGAGTTATATGACTTTGCTATATGCCCAAGTATTATTTGCATTCAGACAGTACATTAAGAAGTGACAGATTCATGTAGTTTAGATGATTTATAAAGTTTGCTAGCTGATTTAATAGAGTGCTAGAAAGTGGTGTTGTTCGACCAAGTAAAGAGAATCATAAAATGGTAATGAACGTTATGACAGTTTATGAGTATTTCATTTGGGGTCTCTTTCAGAGGTCTGTTAGTTTGCCTTAAGATCTAAGAGTACACTACATATAAATCTTGGTAAGTGCAGAACTGAGGAATATGCCAAAAGACAGAGAGGAGAGAGGTTTGGTGAGAGCACTGTGTGTTTGAACAAGTGTCTCAAAAGCACTACACCTCAGTTAAATTCTCTACTAAATGGTCATGAACTGCACAGTACCTAGGGCATCAAGCAATGGTTTCGTGTTTCTTTATTTGCTATTTGAACATTTAGAAATCACAGGTAGTGTCTTTCAAGCTTGTCATCTTTAGCAATGACTTCTGAGAGTACTGATTTACTGTGACTTTGGAGGCAAGCTTTATCTGAAAAGGCTGAATGGATTCCTATCTCAAAATATTTCTTACAATTGCTGATCAGAGTAATATAAATTGTCAACAGATGTTTCTTATAGGGTAAATTAGCGTGGTGGTTTTGCCCTGGCTGGGGGCCAAATACCCACCAAAGCCACTCTATCACTTATAAGATAGAATCAATTTAATAATGACAAGAAGCTAAAGCAATAGACTGTACAGAAGCCGAAGCAGAGAGAGAGATGTTAATCTCTACTTCCCATCAGCTGGATAATGTTCAGTCTTGGGAAGCAAGGCTCTCTATGCTTGGTGGTTACTGTCGGAGAACAGATGCCATGGACAAATCTTCCCCAAACTTCCTTCTTTCATTTCGTTCTTGTATCCAATCTGACATCATATGGCATGGAATATCCCTTTGGCCAGTCAGGATCTGCTGGCTTGGCTGTGTCCTCTCAGCATCCTGGGGCGGGGAAATGTTGGAAAAAGCCCAGCCTGGGTGCTCAGCTTAGCAATAGCCACAACATTGGTGCTTTATTAATGCTTAGCTACTACAGTACTGCAAAACACAGTGTAAGAAAGATATTTTGAGGAGAATTAATCCCAGCTCAGCCCAGTTTTAACCTACTACAGTCCCCACCCTTTATTTCATACTATTTGTATCATGCTCAGGTTCCACACACTTCATATACATTCACATGCATCCACACCTCCACATACATTCTACCATTTCATCTGTTTAATGCTTAAATGCCTGTCCTGGTAGTGCATAAGATCCTGCCAAAGTAGTTCAAACCCCTGCTCTCCTCTTCCTGTCGCAGGTCCAGGAGTTGATGGGTGTGAGCAGAACAATGGAGGGTCTGGCTCCAAGAAAACCCAAGTACTCAGCAACTCCAAGTCAGGTGCCTTGTGCTGCCCCTCAAGTGCCAGGGTGGACAGCTAGGCACAGAACTTTGAATTCATTGGCCAAAACAATGGGTGCTAGTGCCTATTGGCCAGTTTCGCTTTCAAAATAGTGTATTTAAGGGGTTGATTTAGAGCCGTTGTCTCCTTTTTTCCTACTGTCTTCCACCAGGACTGGAGGTCTATTCACAGCTCTTTCACAGCGGCAGCGTGTTGTGCAGCTTGCACCAGCAACATAGCGGCAAGGCAACTTCTTCCTCCTCCTCCATCGGGAAACTTTGTATCTATCATGTCAGTGAGTACATGGTAAGACTCCATAGGCATAGTTAGAATTTTCCCTGTTACCAGGTTCCTATTTTCCAAGTTCTGGCTGTTTAAACTCTTTAATTCTGTGTTTATAAACAACCTTTGTGTAATTGCTTCTTGTCAATCAAATATCCAAAGAATCTCAGGGAATTTTCCCAATTTTAAAAATATTAATAATTAACATTTAATATTAATAAAAATTATTATCAATAATGCATAACCAACTATTAATAATCAAAACAATCCCTTCTTGCTTATACTTGCAACTCAGTCTACATCTTAAATCATTCCAATACCCAAACCACACAATTTGTATTAGCATCCCAGTCTCTTAATAGAAAGATGTTCTCCTTCTTCAACTGTTCCTTGGGACTGTTCATGACAGGAGCAGTAGGATATTCCTCTGTTGCATGCAAACGCCAGCTTGGTTTCAGCCACTGTCTCACGCATGTTTGCTATAAAATTCCATCAGTATGGGTCCTTTTCACAACATCACTTCCTGCAACACACAACTCACAATCCAGGTTATTTTCCCCGCAGTGTTAAATCTTGTTGGGGCACACACTGAGTTTCCTCATCCTTTCTTATTATCCACCAAGTACATCCAGGCCACTGAGCAAAGATAATCCCACAAATGGGTTTGCTTCTCCCCACGGGGCAGAGCAACACACACTGTTTTTCCTAGCCACTTGCCCACTTGTACACTACAGGGACCTTATCTCCTCCCACAATGTGTAAGGATTCTATTTGGGCAGAACCAGGACAGTTAGCAGATCCTCTGGAATTAACCAGCCAAGTGGCTTCTGCTAAATTTGCATCCCATTGTTTCCATGCCCCACTACCCAATGCTCTCAACATGGTCTTTAATAGTCCATAGTACCTTTCAATCTTTCCAGAAGCTTGTGGGTGATAATGAATGCAATACACCCCCTCAATGACATGTTTCTTGGCCTAGGAACTGATGGCATTATGCCTGAAGTGAGTCCTGTTGTCAGGTTCAATCTGCTCAGGGGGTACCATGTCACTACAAGATTTGTCTTTCAAGGCCTAAGATGGTGTTTCATGCAGTGACATGGTTTACAGGGTATTTTTATGCTCTTCATTAGCACAGCTCTTAGGTACATGAGCATCAACATGACATACTTTCAGGGTCATGTTTTCTACCTGAGTAGCAATGTCCTGCCATAATGAAACAGCCCAAATGTGCTTACCCCTGCACTGCCAATTGGTCTTCTTCCATTGTTGTAACCACCCTCACAGGGCATTAGCCACCATCCAAAAATCTGTATAAAGAAACAGTACTGGTCACTTTTCTCTCTCAGCAATCTTTAGAGCCGGCTGGATAGCTTTCATTTTGCATATTGACTTGATTCACCTTCTCCTTCAGTGGCCTCAGCCACTTGTTGTGTAGGACTCCACGCAGCAGCTACTACAGTCTGGAACAAAGACTTAGATTTTCTTAATCTTTAACATCCTGCAGTGGGTAATAGCCTCTATACTAGTGTATTTACCCTCTAATCAATTACATATGCCATTGATAATTTTGAGGTAGGACTTGAATGCAAAAATAACAACGATAAAAAATATGTAAGAAGAATTGTCCCTATAAGCTTACTTCATTGTCTTTTGATCCACAGAAGCAGTATGAACCCACCTTTTCATAGCAGTGCAGTCCACCATGAACTGGAAATTCTTCTGTTTCCATTTCCTTGGTCATTTCTTAGTGATAAACCCCTTTAGAACAATGGACTTACAACTTATTGCAGCCTGAAGGCTAACACGAGATGAAGCATGCAAAACAAGATTGGATCCCATTCCACAGTATGAAGACTGTGGCATAAAGGGTCTTATTTAGCTAATAAATCCTTTCAGTATTAGGTTATGGAATACAATATTCAGCTTCATTTTCATGTCTGTGGACAAGGTGAGATTGTATCTGGGGAAGAAAATGCACTATTTACAACAAATTAGAAGGCAATTGTTAGGACAGATTCTCTGCTGCTAACTGTATTGCGGCATGACTTTGTACCAGATAACATCATCTGAGAAACAAGGAAGCAATGGCATTCCATCAATCATAGAATCATAGAATCTGCCAGGCTGGAAGAGACTTCCAATATCATCCAGTCCAACCTATCACCCATATCATCCAGTCCAACCTATCACCAGCCCTATCCAATAAACTAGACCATGGCACTAAGCACCCCATCCAGTCTTTTCTTGAACATCTCCAGAGACAGTGACTCCACCACCTTCCTGGGCAGCCCATTCCAATGGCAAATCTCTGTGAAGAACTTCCTCCTAATATCCAGCCTTTACCTCCCCCAGAACAACTTGAGACTATGTCCCCTTGTTCTGTTGCTGGTTGCCTGGGAGAAGAGACCAACCCCCACCTGGTTACAGCCCCCCTTCAGGTAGTTGTAGACAGCAATGAGGTCACCCCTGAGCCTCCTCCAGGCTAAACAACCCCAACTCCCTCGGCCTCTCCTCATAAGGCTTGTGCTCCAGGCCCCTCACCAGCTTTGTCGCCCTTCTCTGGACACATTCCAGTACCTCAATATCTCTTTTGAATTGAGGGGACCAAAACTGGACACAGTACTCAAGGTGTGGCCTGACCAGTGCCGAGTACAGGTGAAGAATAACCTCCCTTGTCCTGCTGGCCACACTATTCCTGATACAGGCCAGGATGCCATTGGCTCTCCTGGGCACACTGCTGGCTCATGTTCAGTCAGCTGTCAACCAGCATCCCCAGGTCCCTCTCTGCCTGGCCGCTCTCCAGCCACTCTGTCCCCAGTCTATAGTGTTGCTTGGGATTGTTGAGGACAATGTGTAGAACTCTACACATAGCCTTGTTAAATCTCATCCCATTGGCCTCTGCCCACCCATCCAGCCTGTCAAGATCCCTCTGCAGAGCCCTCCTACCCTCCAACAGATCAACACCTGCTCCAAACTTGGTGTCATCTGCAAACTTAATGATGATGGACTCAATCTCCTTGTCCAAGTCATCGGTAAAGATATTGAACAGGATGGGGCCCAGCACTGATGCCTAGGGCACAGCACTAGTGACTGGTTGCCAACTGGATGTGGCACCATTCACCACCACTCTCTGGGCCTGGCCTTCCAGCCAGTTCTTGACCCATTTCAGAGTGAATCTGTCCAACCCATGAGCTGCCAGCTTTGTCAGGAGCTTCTTGTGGCAGACAGTATCAAAGGCTTTGCTGAAGTCCAGGTAGACTACATCCACAGCCTTCCCCGCATTCACCAGGCAGGTAACCTGATCATAAAAGGAGATCAGCTTGGTTGGAATGCTGTAGTTCATCATACTGGTTGAATAAATATTTGTGAAGGAACTCAATTCAGTATTAAAATCTTTGTAGCATAAATTGTTACTTTCAGTAAAAAACCTATAAGCCCATAAATGAATCTGCTTTTAACAAATTAATTTGGTCCTGCAATACAAAGAAGGTTATAGATTTATAAGCAGCATAGGTAACTGTGGTGCACTCTCATATAGAGAAGCCCAAAGAATTTTTAAAATTTCCTATTACTATCATATCTTGGATAGTAACACACCAAGAGAACAATGTGCACAATTTTTTCACTGCCTTCTCAGAGTGCTTGATCTGTATTTGCAAGATGGACAAAGAAGTCAGAAAATATTTGTGAGGAATTGGTTGTTCAGCTCTGGTTTGTCAAAGTCTGTTGTGCAAACCAGAGGGAAAGAGATATGCTGTCCTAGCAGATTTGACTTATATTTACAGTAATTTGTTTGGCCAGTGTTTATTACTTTAAAATCAATCTTTATTATTACATTAATTCTAACTGGGATATGTGAAGCATGTAGTGCACCGACCACAAGACATCAGTTTACTTACTGAATTATTTAAGCTACTTCCTTCTAATACCTTAGGCTGCGATATCATTACTTTTAGGCTGTCCTGATATTCTAGTTAAATTGATGTTATTTCACTTGTTATTACCTTCTTGACATTAAATTGTTTTTCAAATATGGAAATCTTGCTCAAATATTTCTAGGTGATCCTGTGTCAGTCTTGAATGTATCATAATAACAAAATAGCACAACATGAAACAAATTATTTGCTTTATAATCTATGCCAACCTTCACAGTGAGGGGACAAAAGATGCCAGAAGGAGAATTTTTTGTCTACATATTTTTAATATATTTTTATCCATTTTGCCAAAATACAGGGAATAATCTTGCTGATAATAGAGGCTACAAACACAACTATTAAATGTGTGATTTATCCCACTTCATGCTGCTTTATAAGAAGTATGTATCTCTCCTGTGAGTTGTCTTCTGCTTAAAGAATTGTAAGAAATACATCTTACTATTACTTTTATTGATAAAACAGACCAAACCACCTTAATTCATTCTTCATCCAGAGTCTTTTATCACAGTGTGCTTGTGATTAGGATTCTGATCACCATGTGTGCTACTCTGAGATTGAGAGGCTCTGTCTACTCATCTATTATTCTTCATGAAGCAAAGCCCCAGCGTACCATCTGTTTTCTTACTGAATCTTGCATATAGCTGCAAAGAGCTGGTCACCAGAGATTGAATCTGGCAAACAAGCTCTTGGTTTGCATGGAGATAGCCAAGCATTTGCTGCTATTGGCCTATTTAAGTTTCAGGTGAAAATAAACTGCTGTTCTTCACTGTATTTTAATTTATATTTAATCTAGTATTTATTTGTATCTCATTTAATTTATATTCCATCATAATTGATTTTGATTTTTGTTGGCTTTTTACAACCAAAAATCAATTGGGAAAAGACCTCAGAACTATAAATAAGCATGCTGTGGCACTTTAATTGAGGAAAGGTCTGTCTTGCATCTTGTAATACAACCTCAATTAACAAAGGCTGATTTATGCTGCTGATGCTTCTCCCTTTTGACATGAGGAGCAGAGATGCTATGATCATACCCAGATAGCATCATCCCATAACTGATCTTGCTTAATCAGGTCATACAATCACCTGTGCTTTAGTTTAAGAATGATGAGTGAAAGGGACCAGCTGGATCACCCAAGCAATGTAAGTTTACTTTGTACAAGGCTGATGTACAGGCTGCTGAACATTGCAAAAGGTTGGAATGTCACCAGCTCTGAGACATTCTGCCACCTCTGCCCCATGTACCACTGTCTTCTACAGTCCAGAGGTGTAGCTCTATCCACCTCTCTGTCACTGTACTTTCCCCATCTTCCTGAAGCTATTTCTTCTTTAAACTACACAATGCTACTGGAGCTTCACAACCTGCAGTATTTTACAACAGTCCATGCTATTCCCCAAAGAGCAATAAAAAGTAGCTTTTGAGGCTCCTCTTTTTGATCCATTATTTAGAGCCTGATATGTGCTGTCTGCAAGCCCCACATCAGTGCCAGTAGTCCTGGCAGTTCTGCAAATTCCCTTCAGGACTAGACTAAAATAATAAATCTTTTTTAGGAGGTATTTAGATATCATCATAGTACATTTTTTTACAATCTGCTCCTCTTACCATGGATTTGATTTTCATAGAAGAGAAGGACTGTCTCAGGGAACAACTCTATTTCTTACTGACTTTCAGCTTCCAGATTAAATTTTCACTTGGCAACAAAACTTCCTTTCCCAAGATGGTTAGACTGTATTGGTCCTGGGCTCAGCTCAAGCAAACATTTGTGTTTGTACAAAACCTGGCTACTTTCCCCATATGCTCAGTAGGACTTTGGGAACTGAGCCATAAAGGGTCAGCAAGACCTGAAGTCATTAGCTATGTGCAGATTCTGCATCAAGCAATGCAGGTCATTAGACTATGTCAGTAGTAGCAAGACAGTTTATTTTTGCTTCATTCCTATAAATGACAGCTTTGTAATATGTGCACACTTGAGTAATCAATCTTCTTCTTCTTCTTCTGTCCTTCCCTCTCCTTTCTCCACACCCCTCCCCCCCATTCTCCTTTTACAGGAGGAGTAAAACCATTCTTTTCCTTGAACATGCCAAGGCTTTTTTTTTCACTTGCACTTAATATACAATGTTTTGTGTAACATGGCACCCCAGTGATGCCACATAGCAGTCTGATACTACATTATGATTCATAATTCACACACTAATTGACAAAAGTAGTCACTGACAAGGCCTTTAGCCCAATAAACTTGCAATCTAAGTGGTAATGATGATACATAGTGCAAATCCAGAGTCACAAGCATGCTGGTGGCAATCTCTGTGCAGAGGTTTTGCAGGCTTCATCTTTTCATCATAAAGGAGTTTTGTCCAAGCTTTAAACCAGCCCAGAAGATACAGTTGTTGAGTGAGAGTGAGAATGGAGGTGAGCATGGAAGCTGCACAATCAGCAGTGTAACCCCTCTCTGCTGTGTGAAAGGCCCTTGTACTGGGCTTCAAGAAAGAGCACAAAGGTTTGGTCCCTACTTCAAAGACTACAGACGTGTCTTGGATTAAGTAGTCCTTGAAACATGGTTACAGAATTACAGATTATATCTGATTGGAAGAGACCTCAAAGATCATCCATTCAAACCCCCAACGTAGCACTGAAGGGCTGACACTAAACTATGTCCCTAAGCATATCCATCCAGAATGCTGCTCAGAGGAACACCCTAAGGATAGAAGCTATAATGATACATTGCCTTGTTTCACCTCACAGTCCCTCTCTGTGATCCAAAGATAAACTTTTCTTCATTTTTAAAAAAGTTTTTGTTTGTTTTTCTTATTTTCTCTTTTTTTTNTTTCTTTTTTCTCTTCTGTTTTAATCTGCCCCCACGCCCCCACCCCCCCCTATTATTTCTGATGTTGAGTGGCTCTAAAGCAGTTCAACAGAATAGGAAAAGTATCTTTGTCTTCTCTCCAGATAACTTTAGGCCAATGTTGAAAACACTCTTCCAAAAGTAGAGCTAGGTAGAGAGACTGCTGAATACAAGTCTCCTGGATCACCAATAACTTTCTGTGAAGGATAGGAGTGACAGTATTTGTTCTGCTTTCCTTTCCCACTCCAGCCAGTGCACAGTAAGAAACCCTCATCTCCTACTGGGCTGAGCAGACTCATGAGGCAGCTTTGGAACACTGATGGCATGCTTAGGTTCATGTCCTCTTAGACTTCTGTCCCCTTAAGATACAACAAAATTCCAGGCACTCTTAGTTCACACCTCCAGGGTCATGTTGCAGAGGAGTGGATAGGTTTGCATGTGGGTGTTTTGCTTCTTCCTAAATCCTTCCTCATCAGTTCCAAGTCCTCTTTGGTTTTCAAATTCTTTATTTCATTAGTCTGCTGATCTCAGAACACAGATAGTAAAAATTGTGTTGTAGGACCTGATTCAGAGACAAGGTAAGCCTCTATGGGCTCATTTGGAGATCCAGGTACAAGCAGGTCCAAGAATGGGAAGCACAAATCATCTTATAACTCCCTAAAGCAGTTGTCTCTGTCTTCAAGCAGGAGCTAAGAATATCATTGTGTAGGCTTTTCCTGGCTTGAGCTAAGATGAGGCTATTAGGTTTTACCACAAGAAGCTGGGAGGAGCCACAGCCAAGACAGGCAGCTGAACCAAACAATGGACTATTAGATGCTGCGCAGATGTCATGCCCACTGTATAAAGGAAGAGCTGGCAGGGGCTTGGTGCTTTGAGCAGGCAGCTGTAGCATGGGGCATGATCAGGCCAATGGGCTGGGCCAGGCCATTGCAGTCAGTGCTGCGTTTTGTATCACTTGCTTCGTACACCTTTATATACCATTTCATTACCATGATTGTTCTTCCTGATTGTTGTTACCTCTTTGTGCTCCTTATCTGAACTCTCAAGACTGCTTTTCTCCAGATTTGCCTTCCCATCCCACCAGGAGAAAGGGGGCAGTTGCGTGAGCAGCTGTGTGGGGCTCAGATACTAACTGGGCCTGAACCACAGTAAGGTTATATAAACAGGAAGAGAGAACAAAACACTTCAAAGACAGCAAAATCTGGAGACTAAAATTGGCGTTGTTAGAAATTAGTCAGTAAAAAGGTGGTATTAATTCACTCACTCAGCCATCAGCCTGGTGACTATATTGTTTGATATCAGTGCTAAAAGTGCAGCTAGAGCAAAAGAAATTACACCTCTACATTCATCAGTGCCACCAGGCCTTCACAGAAGTGAAGAAATATGTACCAGAGGAAACCAAATGACATCTCCTCCTTTATCACAGTCTATGGCTCTTGACCATGATGCTGTGAACCTGTCATCAAAAAAGCCCAACTTCAGTTTAAATCTAGAAGTCATCTGCTGTATCTAGAGGGACAAACAGAGCAATGGGAAACACCTTTCTTCTCTGGCCTGTGGTCTGCAAGTCAGAGACAATCTCAGAGACATGAGCTGCTGCTTCTGCCAGTTCTGTTTTGCTCCTCTTGCATTGTGGGTGTTTCCTTTTGTTATCTCTCCAGAAGAGCTGTTACCTGAAGAAAACCTATCATGATCTTACATAACAGACTAAAATGATCATTAGCAGTGGTGGCTTGCCATGGAAATCATCAGACTAATATCTCTTTACACAATCTTGTCTTGTATCTTAGGATGATAAGGTCATGACAGCATTTTGACCATCTGAACACATTTATGCTACTGAAATCATCCACAATGCAGACCAGTAATTAAGTTATGCTTCCTCTGTAACTCTGAACACACTTTGAAATCCCTGAGGTTGGAAGAGGCTGTATACAAGGAAGATTTCTGCAAACCTCTCCATGTATACCAGGTCTGGCTCTTACCTACATTAGTAATTCTTCAGGCATTTTAAATTTTTGTAACCATCTTCTGTCATCAAAATTGTTGCTTTTTGATAAGCTGCAACATATATTATCTAACCAGATACAGAATATCTGAAGTAGTATAAGAAAACTGAAGTGGCTACATGCTGCTTTCAATTCTGACATCAAAACCATGTGTGATATAAACCCACCAGTCAGAAGAAGCAGACTGAGCTGATAATGGCTACATTATCTGTGAAACAGCTATTGCCCTTTCACAAACTACTTGAGGGAAAAGTACAGAACGGTCAGTTCTCACACTTCAGACTGTGTCTTGATAAAGTAAGTATGTTTGCTTATTCAAATATATGCTGATTGGGAAAAAAAAAAAGTAGATATTAGAAGGAGATGACCTTTGGAGATCCCTTCCAACCCAGACCATTCTGTAAAAAATTCAATGGAAAGATGCCTTTATGCTTAAGACTTAGAGCATGAAAAGTTCATGTTCATGGTCATTTCTTTCCATTTCTTTCTCCGTCTGCAGCACTGGACAACTCTGCCAGGTCAGATACTCAAAAATGGTCCTACAACACTGCAATCAATGTGCTGGTATGAAGATCTTTAAGCAGTTTTTGAGGATCTGTATTTGGTCCCTGTGGGTTACTTCTAGAAACAGCAAAAAGTTTCAAAGTACACTTTGTAGGTTATCTCAGTTTCTGTGATAGGTGCCACAACAGAAGTTACATCATCACGGATGCATGTAACAATCAAATTTCTAACTCTGCTTTGCCCAACGCCTAGGTCTGAACTACATACACTGAACTAGCTCAACTGCAAAGTTAAAGAAAATAAGCAACATAAATAACATACAGGAAGTAGAGATTTTTATTAAACAAAAGGTTAAAATAATGCTACAAAACCCCCAGAATTACCTGTGCCAAACTTAATTCCATATGAAGGGGGTTGAATTTCATTACAATAGCTTAAAAGCACAGATAGTATGAAGGCATCGACTTCATGCATGCATCCTGGCTAGCATAAGTGACTGCAGCACTCATAGTGACAGCAACCTGAAGTTGTCTTTCCTTTTGTAGGGAAATAGTATATTAGAAGATCAAAGTTTTCTCTGGTTGCAACTTCACTTTCTGTAGTGATGATGAACCAGTGTCTCTTAAGATACAACTTTTATCATTAAATGTGCATGAAAGGGATAAGCAAGTTTAAAGAAAATAAGGCAGCAGGTACATACTCTATTTTATTAATTTAATACCTTGAATTATTAAAAAGACAGGTGCTACCTGGCAGATAGCTTCCTTTGTTGTATGAACTGTCAACCAGAAAAAGAGGCAATGTTTTGACAGATATCTTGACCATGAATTACAACTATAGGGGTTGAACCATGGTTCAAAGTATGCAAAGTTGACTGTGATAAAACACTGTGAGGTGGCTCTGAGGGAAGTCTGATGAGTGTGGTAGGGATCTCCATGTGCAACCAGGGCAAAGGCAATGTTAGTAAGAGGTTGAATCCAGTAATAAGCAAAACATTATTAAATTCATCAAATAGTTCTCATCTCTTAGAAGGAAGAACCCCCTACTCCATAGTTTCAGACAGTGTTGTAACTGGCCTCAATTATCTGGTGAGAGCTTGAAAAATGTTTTTAAAAAATGAACTTTGAACACTTTTCAAGTCACATGGTTCAAGGTTAGAAAAGAGTGAATCCTGTTATATTTATACCTACAGTAAACAGAAGCCTACAGATGATAAAATTATAAACTGCCATTTATTATTTTAGGAGTAATTCCTTTTAAAACACTAGATGTAGAAGATCACAAGCTAGAGGACATTGTTGCCAAATAACTTAACACTAGGGCAAACTCCCGGTAGACTGGTAACATGCTATAGTGCTTTTAATCCACAGGTCATTGACTCAAATAAGTTTTAAAATGCTAATCATCAGCAGAGGGTCAAGGTTCTCTTCGCAGATCTAGACATTTATATTCAGAAAATGGCAAGAACAATAAAAGAAAAAGAAAAATACTAAAGGACTAAAGAGCAATAAAAAAGAGACAAATACAGTTTTGGATTTTTTTTAACACTATAGCAAGGAATATAGGCAAGACTGGAAAAACTCTTCCTTATGGAAATGAACTGTCTTTGCTTACAATTGCACCTTTAAAAGAAACATGCTTTTCAGATAAATATATATGAATAGATTTTAAAATAGCATGATAATGCAATGTACATCCCTAATTTGTGAGTGAAAGAGTAAAATTTTACATATGTCTTGGACTATGAATGCTGATTTAAGTATTTTCATCTAATCATGATTTTTCTTTACATATGATGTTAAGAGGGTTTTGGCTGTTTTGGTGGAGGCTTTGTTTTGGTTTTTTGTTTTGTTTTTTTTTATTACTGGACAAGGACTAGAACTAAGATTTTATTTAGCTGCCTCTTTCTTAATCTCTGACTCAGAATAGAATAATTTCTAGTGCTATTGCTCTGTGCAGAATTCTACAGCTGAAGAGTCTTACTTCCTCCTTACCTTGTATTGTGCTGCACTTTCAAATACTGACTATGAGGTGATGTCCACGTAGGGTTATAAGTATGCTTTAAATTCCCACTTTAAATTTCTCTGCACAGCATCCTCCTGTAAATAATCCATATAGTATCAGTCCTTGAAATATATAAATTTTCAGGCTACTCTTGCAGTTCCCATGGCATTTCCCTGCTGGATAGTCACTGTTTTGCTGACAGTGGGTTTTACATTTTTCAAACTCTCACCAGATAATTGAGGCCAGTTACAACACTGTCTGAAACTACGGAGCAGGAGGTCCTTCCTTCTAAGAGATGAAAACTATCTGAGGAATTTAATAATGTTTTGCTTATTACTTGATTCAGCCTCTTACTAGCACTGCCTTTGCCCTGGTTGCACATGGAGATCCCTACTACACTTGTCAGACTTCCCTCAGAGCCACCTCACAGTGTTTTATCACAGTCAACTTTGCACATAGTTGTGCAGAGCCAAGTACTGATTCAGCAGAGCTTGCAATGGGGCAAAACCAGAGCTCCCATATGCATATCATGTCTGCAGACCACAAATATGTGTGTAATGAACAAAGTCTGTGAATTTAGATTGTAAAAATAATTCTATCAAAGACATAAACTTGTTTGACCATCTTTGGGAAAAGTTGGAAACATTGCTACTTCTGCTTTCCTCTTTTGTTCTGTTAGGTCCCTATCACAATAAGGATATTATTTTTTTCCCAGTAGAAAATGATGATGTTTTATTATTAATTCTTCTGTCTTTACTATACCCTCTTTCCCTATTCAGACCTCAATGTTTCTGACAGCAGTCTGTCTGAGGTCTAAGAATCAGCAACTTTACTTATTGGCAGCCTCATTTTCTTGTTTCAGCTTTCTTAGCTGCCAATCCACTTTGGCTGTGGAACAGACCTTGTGATCCATAGTGGAGATTATAGACTTTAGAACAGGCAAGACAAGTTGTTGTCCAGATGCTGAATACAATGACACAATTGTGCTACACTTCTAGCACTTGGATAACCTGTATAGGGTGTTATTTTTCATGTTGTTTTATGGCATTTTTACTTTAGTGCAGTATGATGGACTTGAGTACTGTCAAGAATTAACTTCATACTGTAACTCCTATTTAATAAAAGAGATTTCTTTTTAACAAGTTAAATCAGCAAAATTATGAGTGTGGAGAGAGTCAAAGATTTTTGTTTAAACATGTTTTGATCTACCTGTGATTGAGCAAGTAGTTCCATGGAAATATATAACATACAAAAATCACATCTGCAGAGAAGCATTCTCTGTTTTTTTGTGGCAATAGCTTGTATCTTCAACAGAACCACTAATGATTATGTGAACTCAGTGGTACACCCTTGGTTGACTGATCTTAACTTCTGTAAGTAGTCTTAAATGCATATTTTTTTCTTAATTAAGCCCTGGACAGATGCTTTTGTCCAGCAAGGTGCTTCAGGATGCTGTCATGTGCAGTTTCTAGGACAATTAGATTATTACCTTTCAGGAAGACACTGTCTGACCATTCTGCTTTACAGCTCATCACCATTATTTCTCATTAAGACCCTAGGCTGCACAAAGAACAAGGAAGATTTTAACATTCTCAGTATTTTCCAAACCACCAGTTCCCTGGCAAGAGGATTTGTAAATCCAAGTTGTTCATTACATTCATGATCTAAAACTATTGTCACACAAAAAAACTTCTCAGATTCAGACATGTTTTTACACTGAATGTGAAAAGCATTAGAAAAATCTGTATTTACAGCTTTAAGTCACAGGTATTTGTGTACCAAATGTAGAAGTTACAAGCACTTTAATTCATATGTCGGATCTTTGCCAATTTGTTAATCCTAAAAAGTTCAGAGACCATTAAATTCCAAAAGTCTTGCTATCAAAAGCAGCAAAATGGTGAAATAGTTTGCTAACCCACATAGATAAATGAATAAGAATCTATGGAAAATTCTGTACATCTGATATGGAAAAAACAAACAAACAAAACCCCTCAAATCTCTTTGAGTTGTATTCTCTGTTTCTGTAATAAGTGACATAATTTGAATATGCTACTTTCAGGCTATTAAAATACTAAAAAAGCCATATCGTACTTTTCATGTTGCTATTCTGTTTAATAGATATATTAACAAAATCTTTTATTTTGTATGACAGGAAAAGGCATTAAATTCCTTACTCTGCATAATATAGAACTCTGGTAGTTCATGCTTGTAAAACTGTCCTTGTAAAAGTAAAACTGGACACATGACAAAGACTCAAAATAAGTAAATTTATGCCTCCCCTCTGAAGCACTTAATACAGCGAATCAAGAGACTGTCTGGGTCTCTATGTCACAAAACAAACGTCTACACTGAGACTGAAGAGGCTTAATCTGCACCCTCTAGTGACCCAGACTAGTTGAAACAGAAAACTACGCAGTATCAGGACATATAGGAGCCTCCATAGACTGCAAGCATTGACTTCTCCCAGCTGCCCGTACAACCATGAGTAGCTGTGTAAGGTGGAAAGCAGGCCCATAACATCTGTGATGTCTCCTCTGTCCTCCTTTGCCACCCCACCTCGAACTCTGCTCCTGGAGTAAGTGTACCCTCCATGCAGTCCCTGTGCTCCACTTCCCCTTCATGGGAGGGCTGTGCTGCTCCCAGCTTCCTGCAGCCATGCAGTAGGGTTGTACAGATGATCCTGGAGCATGTTCCAATAATCTGCTGTGGCAAGCATGCGTATGTACGACACACACCTACTGCAAGCCTAGTGACTGAACAGGATTGAATTCTGACCAGCAGAGAGAAGATAGATCACAGTCATGAGAAGATGGGTAGTGTGCACCTGTTTCAATGGCAAACTGGCTTGATGAAGAAAGTGGTACAGTTCAGTGTGCATTATGAAGAAATCATAGCTGACCCTGGGCTTATTCACTATATTAAGTGAGCAATACTGAAAGAAAATCTGATAGGTTAGCATTCCCTTTTTAGGTAAGCATCTAATGCTTTGCTGTGATACTTTCTTTGTTTTTCAGTATTAGGCATGAAATGAAGTGTTCAAAATAATATGGTCATAAAACCAGATTTACAAACAGAGAGAAGAGTTCCCAGCCCAGTAGCAAATGTTGTACCATGTAATGTAACATTATCACAAAGCGATTTTCATGGCTGGACTCAAAATGTATGCCATCGGTAGCCTTGTTTTCAGAAGCACTGAACCTGACAGGGAAATTAACTGAGAAAGAATAGACTCCCAATATTGTCAAACTGCAAAGCAACTCTCCAAATGGGACAGCTTGCAGCATACAGATGAAGTGAAGGAAACTACAGGGGATTAGACTCCAGCAAAATACAGCATAGATACTCATTACTTAGAGGTAAAGAAAGTGGAGAAAGTAAGTTCAAGCAGAGGACTCCAGGGAGTTACCAGGGAGAATAATTAAAAATTTGGGGGAATGCTAATGTGCTGATCTACAAAAAAAAAGAGAAAATTTAAAGATTAAGGGGGAAAAAATAGGTCAAGGAAGTAGAAAATGCAATGAAACCTGATGATTGCAAATACGCTTTCCTGCTCTCCTGGCAGCCTTAGACTTGATAAGGAGAGATTGGCAGAAAGCAGTCAGCACAACCAGCATATCTAAGTGCAACTAGCAGACACTTTTAATGAAAAACAGTAATTGAAAAATGTCCTCTTCAAAACTGTTTTTGCCAGAGGTTGTGAGGCTTTTCTGTTTTCTCGGTGGGTTTTTGTGGTGGTTTGGTTTGGTTTGTTTTTTTCCCTCTGTGCTGTTTTATGTTTCTAGATTTATCTGTTTTTTGGTGGTGGTTGTGGTGATAGTGATGTTTGCTGGTTTTCTTTCTTTCAGTGTCAAAGAATATATTTTCTAATATCTCAATTAAGTCAATCCCTCCTCTCCACCATGCTTCTTTAACCCCTTCCTTTTGAATTCTCACAATTGCCACTACTAATGGATCCCCACTGGTTATGACAACATATGAGAAAACACCAGTGCTGAATTTAAAACAGTGAGAAAAGGAGGACTAGGGAGAATGTGGGACCCCTTCAGAAGGGAAATGGAGAGCTGGCGACAGGGGACATGGATAAGGCTGAGATGCTTAATGACTTCTTTGCCTCAGTCTTCAGCAGCAAGTGCTCCAGCCACGATGTCCAAATTCCAGAGGGCAAAAGTAAGGACTGGGGGAGTGAAGACCTACCCACTGTAATTGAAGATGATGTTCGTGAGCACCTAAGGAACTTGAACGAGCACAAGTCCATGGGGCCTGATGAGATCCACCCACGGGTCCTGAGGGAACTGGCAAATGAAGTTGCCAAACCAGTGTCCATTTGAAAGGTTATGGCAAAATGGTGAAGTTCCTGCTGACTGGAAAAGGGCAAACATAACACCTATCTTCAAGAAGGGAAAAAAGGACGACCCTGGGAACTACAGACCAGTCAGCCTCACCTCTGTGCCTGGCAAGA
>VWZI01002519.1:12004-38731 GCA_013396835.1 Psilopogon haemacephalus | reverse complement strand
TATAAACAAGGTTTCCTTAGTATTAGTGAAATGAGATTCTGGAATGAAAAGCAGCAGAAAAAAAAAAATCATCAGTTTCTTAAGAAAGACCTGAATTGAACATACATTTCCAAACATTCTGTGTTAAGAGTTAGAATTAAAACTCTCCAGTTTAGAAAGACTTGGTGTTCTAGTTTAAAGCTTCCCAGAGACCCAAAGCCCACAAAACAAATTTAAATATAGAATGTCTCCCCAGTTCTGAAGGAAAAAAAAAAAAAAAAAAAAAGAATTAAGAAAAAAGAGGGAAAAGGGGCAAAACACCCACAGAAAACAGTCTAGCACCATTTTTTCAGAAGTTCAAAAAAAACCTTTAACATTAAAGAAAAGATATTTAATGTAAGGGAGTTTACAGGGGTAGAAAAACAGATACAAAAGTATAGGTAGAGCCAAATGGATGACAATGGGTCATCGTGGGTGTAGCTGGATTGCAGGAGGTAGGTGGTCAGTCACATGGTTGGCTGGCCACATGACTATACTGGAGCAGCTGTAGCAACAAAGGCATTGCCCCTTAGGCAAGGCAGAGAAAGAGTAAAGAAGTTAACTTCTTTTTTTAGTATTATAGTAAGGAAGTGGGAGTGGGCTAACCTTTGCACCTAGGGGAACCTCCCACCACCAGGAGGGGCCAGGAGCATGTTAAGGGCACTCAGGTTCCAGACCACACCTACTAGGAAGGGACAGGGGGACCTGGGGCCAGGTTCCAGACCACCTCCCAACCCCCTAGAGGCTTAACCTGTAACATCTAGACATATCAAAAGAAAGTAAAAATACATCTGCATGAAATTTTGAGGTGTGACATCACCCTTTGCAGCTGTGTTCTGTTTTTCTCAGCAGCTTCCATAATACAGTAGATATTATTTTATTTTTACCTGTGAGAGTATTCTATCTCCATGTTATAGCAACTGACTTTTCCTACAAACAGGAAACAGGCATAACAGCTTAGTTTCCACCACTGTATCAGAACAATGAAACACAGATTCCATATACTCCTTTATAATGTTTGTATCATTCATCGGATTGGCTGGCCTCAGTGAGAGGTAAGATAAAAATACCTTATTCATCAGAGAAGCATTGCAGCTACTTTAAGCTGTACCTTGTTACAATACCTTTCATTATATTTTGCAAAAATGCTTCCTTAACCTCTCCAGCTTAGCCAGTCTGACCCCAGATTTTCCCAATATGTTATAGAGGGGGTTATGATGAATTAATGAATTAATATATTGGTATCCAAACTTTTCCACCCTCGACCACTTATTTTTAATAAAAAATAGGTTTAATTGTAGCAGTTATGGAATGATTATATAAGCAATATCTAGATCTAGAAGTATCTATTAATATGCATAACAATCAATTCAATTTTAACACTGGAAGATCTCTTGCGGTCAATAGTGCCACTTGGCCACCAGATGGAACTCAGGCCCCCTTTCTGCTTAGGGCAGAATCTAGGTAATATGCAAAGTTTATGTTTTACTCACAAGTATTACTTCTCCCATCTTGCGAGGTTATCAATAAATTGGAAGTACCCAGAACACTTGCAGGGTTTCTGGCTGCTGCAGCTGTTGTTGTGGCTGTGGCTGCTGGAGGAAGGGGGGAGGTGCAGAGGGTTTCTGACCTGTTCCTGGCTTTTTTACAATCTGTGTGCCTTCAGGGCTTGCTTGTCCTCAGGAGATGCAGGTTGCTGCAAGTGCAGGCAGACATCTCGTGATGTATTTCAGCAGATGTGTTTATCACGCTGCTAATTGTGTGAAGGCTATTCAAGTTGCTCCTGGAAAGACTCCAAATGGTTCCAGGGTGGAATATAGCTTATATCACTATATAATAATAAGGCATTACAGGCATGGGTGCAGCAGAAGACAGAATAATGGCAAAATCATGGCAGAAGCAGAAGCATGGCAAAGGCATGCTGTGTTATCCATTTATCTGCTTTTAGTATCAATGCCTGAGATTGATTAGACCTTTTGGACATTAGCATATCCAATCAGAGTGGCAGCAAGCCAAGTTTTACCATATTTGGCCGAAAGCATAGGTTTGCTTATACCATATGGGGGAAGAGCATAGGCCCAGCACAGGCATAGGGTGAGGCTAGCATGTTTACCACAGGTTGCAAGCAGGAGAAAAATAAGTTATATAAGCCAACGTGCTCCGACTCCATGGCACCATTTCCTTTGTCCCTTTTCCTGCCAGTTGCTTCTTCCCTAAAAACAGGAGAACATGTCTGGGCAAGCCGGCACACGTACAGGCCTATTTTGACCCTTCAGGTCTACCACAACAAAATACAACATTTAATTCTACTGTTTTTTTGTAGTGGCACTGCTATAAGTACTCACATGAGCTTTGATCTTATATAGATAAAGGGAAATAGAGCCCAAAAGGCCAGATCACCTCTAGGTATACACATATGTATCCACAAAAGATGGGAAACATAAATAATGCCAGCAATGTCCAGCCTGACAGTGGGCTGCTGATTCTTTGTAGAACTCTTGGAAGATATGCTATATTCATACAGGTATATTTCAAATAAAAATACGACTGCCTTGCAACTGAGTTATACCTGTTTCAGAAGGTTATAATTTCAATTACAATTACGAATTACCAAAGAATACACTGAAGCTGCCAAATACACTCAATGTGATTTTGTTCTCAAATAAACAAAATGATATGAATGTAATCAATGATGAGCACTCTCAGAAAATGCCAGAGTTCAGATTTAAAATCCAGTAATTAGTTATCTGATTCCTTTGATTGTACAAAACTTTCTGGGTTTTGCGCATATTCATAAAGATGTGTTCATGTTCTGTACATGCCACTGTATTGTTACTTCAGTACAACAGCTAGACTCTGGCTGCAGTACTGAAGTGAGGGAGCATTCATGGGAAAAGTCATCATGAATTATTTGGTTTTGGGTGGCTGGGTTGGGATTTTTTGTTTTGTTTTTTCTTAATAGATACTTTTCTCAATTCCTTTTGTCAGTGTCAACACCTGACAAAACTTCTGTGGCTCATTCAATATCAGTTTTGTGTTTTTAAAGCCTTTTGCAAATTTTTTAACACTTCTTCAGCCCTTTGAATCTTTGTGCCACAACATCTGCAATAAGGCCTTGGTAATCCAAGTGATTTTACCTATTAAAACAAAAAGCAAATATCTAACCTGACATTTAACTTGTACAGGCTGATTTTCTCTGCTCCTTTACACCACACGTTCTTAGGATACAATTTTCAAGTTCAGAAAAAAGAGGCATATTTTGTGTAGTTTGTGCAAAATTTCCACGCATTTATAAAGTAATAAAAGAAGTATCTTCCACAAGCAGATGAGGACAACTACTTATTGAAACATACCTATAGCAGATTTTATTTGCCAGGATACACCTGCTGCAGTTGTGCTGCAGAAAACACACTTGTGTGCTTATCAACATAGAAAAATAATTCTTTCACCCAAAATGGATGAAGACAGATTTGCTTAATTGAAAACAATCAGCCTCATGTGGGATGGCAGCATGAAAAAATATCAGGATCTCAATGGTGAAAGTTCAAAACAGTTATTTGTTCTTGTGATAAAAAAGGCACTGAAAGGGAACTTATTCAGTTTTACCTCTAAACTGCTTTTGTTCTTAGTAGTAGTATTCAGGCATTGCTGACAATTAGCAAATTAATTTAAGAGTTATAAAGTACAGAGATGAGACTGAAAGGAGTATTGTGAAGTATTTAATTAGGAACTTTTAAGGTTCTATAGAATGCAAGGTACATTTTTTTCAGTAAAATTCTTTCATACTAAGGCACTCAACCTTAGCAGCTTAACTTTATAGAAAAATGCTTATATAAAAGTTAAAGAAAAGTTATACATTTTGAAACCATAAGTGAGAAAATGTTTTGACTTGCACCTGAGCTATTCAAGCTACATATCTGCCAACTATTGTTATTCTGGTGATTTGTTTTCTAATTCTTCATGCTTCACAAATGACAAGAAATGTTGATTAATTTGCAAAATGTTCATGCATAGGTTGAGTTTGAATTTCAAAAGGATTATCAAAACAATGAAGAAAAGCTTCATTTGTGCAATATTTTTTCTAATGTAATTATTCATATGTAATGTAAAGTTGTAGTGTAAATTTCACTTTGTATAGTGTTTATTTAGGCAGTTGCATTTTAACATCTGAGTCAGAGAGCCTCCTGGAATCATGCTGCCAGAATCAGTTCACTGTGTTCTCATCTCATAGAAACTGCAAATAGTATAATCAGCAGGACAAGTATCAGTAGGTACTGATCTTAAAATAGTACTTGCACTTTTTGGGTGAGTTTTGCATACAGTAGGATTCATATGATCATCAGATCCCAAGGGAAGGTGATGGAGAAAGCAGTGGTTCAGGATTTTTCAGTCTCCTGTCTGTATGGGTTCTGGAGTTTAAATGAAAGGAGAATGAAAGAGTGCTGTCAAATTGGCCAAGTGTTTTAGTTCCTCACTTTGAATTATCTTTAGTCCATCTATGGAGAGAAGTAATAACCCCCTACTTGTCACACACAAAACTTTCATCTGATTTCAATAACTGCTTACTATATTGTCACAGATCTTTACATTGTTTTTATTGTCAGGAGTTCAATAAGCAAATGTGCCAAGTCAGGTGCCATTTAAAGTAAGAAGAATAGCAGTCAGAAAGATAACCATTTCTAGACCAGTTCTGCTGCATATGAGATGATAAGTGATAGAATAAGTGGAGCATTTTCCCAGCTACGTGCTAAAGAAGAGACCACTTCCTCAGCTGGCAGAAATTACTTGAGTGATAGGATTGATTTGTACCAGCTGTGGATCAGGCCCACTTTAAGAGAAGAGTGAGAACAAAGATAATAGCCTATTGGCGGGCTGCTCTTGCTGTGATCAAGGTTTTGGGGTTGTGTGGGAGCTGAAGGTATGTCTTATGGACTTCTTTTATAGACCATGGAGATATCTTATAAAGATTCTTGGTGTTGTTGTTTTTTTGTTGTTGTTGGTTTGTTTTGTTTCGTTTTTTAACTTGGTGGCTTTTGCTGTCAGCTTTGTAGTCTGAGCTTAGTTTGGTCATGGGCAGGTTTTTGTTAAGTCCTGTGGCCATGTTTTGTTGGTGGATATTTGCGATGAAGTCTGGAGACCTTACTGCTAAACTGCTATAGGAAAGGGTTTAAATGTTCTGAGGAGGAACAAATGTAATGTGTTTCCTAGTAAGGAGGGGAAAACACCAAGATAGTAACAGGTTGCCCAAGTAGTTCTCCCTCAGAAATAGTTTGATGGGCACTGGCTTTAAGTTGGTAACTTAAAAGCTGAATTAACTTTTTAAAATTTATTGCTGTTTTTAATTTATCTTTGTGTTGTTTGAGTTTCTGTGGTTAAAATTTACCTCATAGACTGTCTCTCTTGATCTGTTTTTTTGGGGGTTTTTTTGCCTTTTTTCTTTTTTCTTTTTTTTTTTTTTTGTTTTTTACTGTACCCTTATATTGGTTGCAGAGTTCTAGGTGTAGTGATGCAGTTTAATGCAGCCCATGGGGTAGCACTAGTTTTATCTTGGCAACCTGGAGTCAAAGTTTTTCTTGTTATCAAGACCAGAATACTGAAGTGGGTAAATTCCTTTCTTTTCCAAAGATTTTACCACTTAGCTTTAGGGATATGGTATCTAACAGAGTTTTGAAACTCAGAGTTTTGAAACATCTTCCTGAAAAACAGAGGAGCCCTTTAGATTACAGGGGACTAAAAGTACTGAGATTTTTAGTTTTCTGTCTCTGAGATATAATTGTTAACCTTTGACCTAATAAGCTACATACAGTTAAAAGGAGTCAATGTTGTGTCTTGGCGTAAACTGTAAGGCTTGTAAACTGTGATCGTTTTTAAACTAATGAGGACTGACTAATGTAATGTATTTGTCTGAGATTTTTTTGTTGTTTGCTTTATAAACGCAATTAATAGTTGTGTTAAAAGTTTTTAACTACTAATGCTTGGTGTATTAAGTTGTTAATACTGTGAAGTTCTGAAAAGGCTGTCCTTAACCTACTGTAAAGTCCTTCCTACAAAAACATTCTTCAGGAAAGTTCAAGGACATAGTTTACCGAAATTGCTGGTTCTTCAGGTCTGTTGTTTTCCAGCTAGATGAGGCACGTTGGCAGATAATTGGTTTGGGCATTAAGTTTCCACATAAAGGTAATTAAATTGCTCTTTAGCAGTTATTGCTGCTAACAGCAATTTGGGGTTACCTGGTCATATTTTGTAATCTGATTTTTGCTTTGCTTTGTTTTTAATGTCAACAGCTGGTGTCTCAGAAAGCATCCTAGCGTCTCTCTAAGTGATAGTCAAAGTCATGTGAAGCATGAGATTCTCAGTGACTCAACCCTTATCCTTAGGAACCACATACTTTTCTTGTGGTGATACTGAGTCCCTTTCAGCATTTATGTCTGGAATTGTGTTTTTCGGTGGTGTTTGTCATAAGAACTGCTTGGCTTGCTGGCTGGTTTTTTGGGGGTGGCTGTAGTGATCTTTTTGCATGCAGTGAGTTTAACTAAGGTTTTAGGCACTGAAACTTTAAAATTACAATTCTGAAATTGCATTTTTTTATTGCAGTATAGGCTGATATGCCTATAAGGCATAGTGCCCTTTAATTCTGAAACATCTTTAATGCTGCTGGCTCTCTGTATGCCTTCATCAGCTTTAACGTATCAGTATTTTCTCTTAAGTATTCATACATGCAAAAAGTCTCTATTGGAACTAAGTATTTGCTCCACAGAAATAGCTTAGCTGTTGGGCATGCAGGTTCCTTGGCTTAAACTAAAGTGGGAGGGGGGAGGGAAGCTTGCTATTCGTAATGCTGGCAAATATCAGTATCCTACCTACCCCTTTGCCACAAGTGTAAAATGGGCAAAGAGGGCATGTTCGGATCATGACAGCTGCTTTAAGGTCACTTTTGAATGGTACTTTGTCTTCTGATCCCATTAGCAATATAATTAACTCTCTTGAAGAGCTTCGTCTGGTTAGAGGAGGAAAGCTCCTTTCATTAGTGACAGCAGTTAGAAACATTTACCTTGCTTTACATTTAAAAGCATGGTTTTTGAAAGGGGTCCCGGAAAAACTTCCATGAGAACAATGTGTTTAAAGGTGAGGTAGATCTCTTGGCTCTGTCAAGCAAACTGGGAAGCTGTAAATCAAACATCAAGGCCCAGATCTTTGCTGCAACACAAATGTAACGAAGTTTTTGTGTTTAGCTTTGTGAAATTTCAAACTGAAGAGATCATATCATTCTGAAGCAGGTTGCATCATTGAGCTAATTCAAAGTAGAAACAAAAAGCTATGAAGATCTGGCTGTTAAACGGAGGTAGATAAGGACAGAAAGTTTGAGAACATTCCTGAGACATGGCTTGATGAGAGAAATGCAGCAGTGAAAATTGCTGGGTGATTATTGCTTTTTATGTGCTTAAAGAATTAGACTAGCTTATCTTGAGATGTAACCTCTACTATGATTAGGGTGAAAGTGTGTGAAATAGCACCTGATATCCTTGAAAATGCTTCAAGAAATGCAAGGTAGTTCAACCATAACAACGGTGGGTTTAATTATTGTTTTACCTCTCATCAGGATTCGAAGTGAGTTGCTTCTGCACTAAATACAGGTAGTATTTAAGAGACTATAAGTCTTTTGAAGATAACGTGATCTTCTGTTGCTGTAGCCTTCTTTCACAAACTTTGATTTTCCTTTCTGTAGTACTGAATGGAAATTACGGATGTGGGTAGGCATATAGACGCCTGGGATCTAACTGCATCTAGTGCTACCGTAATTCTAGCAAAGATTAATATGTACATGACATGCGTCTGGGACACAGTCAAAGAGCTGTTACTTGCTGGGAACTTCTCCAGATAATGTGAGCAAGGTGATGTGAACACAAACTTCTGCATTCTGTGAGCGTGGGTCATGTATTCTTGTAGTTGTATCAGAGGTGTTATTTTCAGTGAAATTGGTGTAAGCAATACATGCAGTAGTTTTTGAAGAGATACGTTTTGGCTGTGATAAAGACAAATTACTTGTTTCTTTTAGAGTGGATTATAAGAGATTGTAATAGTGAACTAAAACCAGCTTTGGCTAGGGAATGGGTCATCTTCCTCCAAAACATCCTCATTTTCTGCATTTCACTACTTTCTTTATGATTAAAATTTCAGTGGAACTGCAATGTTGGCAAACACTGAAGAACTGTACAAGTTGGGCTCCTTGCTCCTTACTGTTACTGCAGAAATTCAACCACTAGAACATGAGTTTACCACACTACAAATTTTTTCAGTTATTCTTTTGTCTTTTCCAGACAGCTGAGTAATTGCCTGTTCTCTTAGGTATAGAGCCTTGTGAATGATTGTCTTGTTATTTGGCTGACAGATGCTAAACCTGCTATAAATTAAGTTGTCTTCTTGCTTTACCAGGCAAGCAGGACTGCATTAGTCAATAGTTGAGCTGACTGAGAGTAAGAGAAGGAATGTGGAATGTTCACAGGAACACAAAATAAAAACTTGGTCCTGGGAGCCTTCAGGGATTGGGTTGGTTTTAGTTTGGCTTTGTTTACCCCTGATGATTTTGTCTGGAAAGCTCAAGTGGTAAAGTCATCCCAGATTTCTCTCCATCACTGCTTACTAGATGGGGAAAGCTAAAGAAACTGTGTCAAAAAGTTATCTTTTTGCAGGTTCCAGCACTTTGCTTTGCTGATACAAGGCAGATTACAGTGTGGAGCTGTTGGCTAAGCTTGGGGAAACTGGGTCAATGTACTGGTTCTCTTTGTGCGGCCACTGCTGGCAGGTGTTTTCCTACATGCATCAACCTGTCTGCTGGGCTTTAGTAAGAACTTCGAGTAGCCATGGTAGCTCTTAACAAGACTATTGATGTTCTTCAACTTGCTTCAAGTTGCAATACTTAAATCATTGACTAAATACGGTGAAACTTTCTTTTATATGCGTATTATCCCGCCAAGGACTTAATCTTCAATGTTTAATTATTCCTGTAATGTCCTGTTTGTCTGTAAGACAGTTGCATTCTGCAGAAGGTATTAATTAATCTTCATTGTGGAACTATTTTTGTGCGTTTGTTTCCTCGGCTATGCTTTTTATCAAACACATCACTCATTTTGCCTTCCACAACAGAACCTTCTGGAAAGGAGCAAAAGCTTCAGGGGGAGAAATAGGGGGAGCTTTTGTCATTTTAAATGTCTCACAGATTGCTCAGGGTAGCAAAACAATGAATGTTTCATTATTACCACAATAGATTAAAACATCTGCAATAAATAATGCTGATAGTTATTTGTGATGGCACGAAGGATTGTTTTTGTTCTCTTTTATAAAATTACAGCTCATTAACTGTCATAAAGCAAGGATACCATAAATAAAACAACTAGTAGTGTTTCATTTCCCAGAAATGTGAAAGCCTGCTGGCTGGGACCTTTGAAAAGTTTGTTTTCGCAGCTGGAGGAGTCAAGTATCTGAATATGTTGGGGTCTGTCACTTTCATGGCCAAAGAAATTACAAGGACCAAAGCAACTTTGTCCTCTTCACAAGGCTCCTCTTCTAATCATGAAGTGCCTTTTTATTTAGGCCACAAGACATCTGTATTGATCAGCAAGTAAATATCTAAGTACAGCAATGATTATACACTGTTTGTTATTTCCAAAAAGTAGTTGGAAAACTTAGCCTGATGTCCACTGTGCCACTAACCCTGGTATAGTTGCCTGGATATCCCCACATTGAACCCAATAACTTGCATTTACGGAAGTGTTTCAAGAAAAGGCCTGACCTTAAAGGCAAGTTGTTTATAATAATCCAATTGGTCCTTCATCAGTGATCACCTCATCTCACCTGAGATTGCAGAAGTTTTACGTGCTCTCAGTTTTCAAGCTGTGAGAATAGGCTTACAGTGGCTCACTCACCTCACAGATGTGCAATGATATAACTTCAGATTTGTTTCCAATTTATTTCCCATAGACAGGCTTCTACGGGGGGGAAAAAAAAAAAAGTTCATTTGAAAAGTAAAATAATTTAAAACATACCTTGTCTCAAGTTCTGAATGATAGCTTAGTTTTCCAGTCCCAGATTTCATCCTGTGAGGCTTGGTATTTGTGGCAGATATAATCATGTGGTAGTTGTGGGATAGCTTGGAATTTTTTCACCGGCCAGGACGTCAGCCAGGTTCATGCTGGAGCAGTAGACTGCATACATGCCGTGTCTCATTGTGGGATGCTTGAGCCCACAGCTGTAGACTGCACAATAGGAAATCCTTCTCTGGATTCAACATTTCTCAACATAAAGGCTAAATTTGTATTTTGGCTGTAGCCATCTGTATTTTGAAACAAGAGAGGCTTACAGCACTCTTTGTTCCTGAGGCAATTTAGGATTAGATTAAAAAAACTTGTCTGGCAGTCTGCTTAGTTGCCTGCACAGTCTGATCCTCCAGTTCAAGGCCCAGCAGACATCAGGTGACTTTTGGGGGGTTATGATACTGTGCTTTTACAATTGGTTTGTTGGTTGTTTTTTTTTTTTTCTGGGAGGGGGTGTTGAGGGGATGAGGAGGAGGGGTTGCTTTTATAAATTCCATTTAAAAAGGTGCTGCTTCTGCTACAAGCATTGCAGAATTCTCTCTGAATGAGAGTGTGGAGGCTGGAAGCTAGCAGGAACCTAAAGAAACTCTCAAAAATGTATCTTTCAGACTTCACAGAAGGAGAAAAAGAACAAAATAAACCTAAGCACAGTTCATAAAAACAATGCCTCTGGTTTTGAATGCCAGTAGAGTTTATTGCCAGATACAGGATAATGACAATTCAGGGCAACTATCACTTCTGTGTTGAAGTGCAGTTTCCTGGACACCAGCCTGAAATAGGATACTTGACCCTCTGATCTGATTTACCATCTACTGGTCAGTCATCTTCATAATATTTGCTTCTCTTTTTTGAAACTGTGCAAATACAGGAAGGTTTTATAAATTTGGAGTTAAGTCCATCTTGTTGCTAAGAAGTACAGATTGGCATCGTGTATTCTAATGTTTTAAAATATTTTTTTCTTATTATTTTTGACAAATAATAATCCCAAGTTTCCTTTGAAGGGAACCTATTGGATGGATGTATTCTGTCTACACTTGCTTCTGCACCCTTGCAGTTTCACTTCAGCATGTAGTGAAATTTCCTCATCCAATTTTCCCTCCTCAGGGGCATTGCCTTGATTTTTTGAAACTGTGGAAAAACTCCTTTTATGCTGTTAGAAATGAAATGAAGTTCTAGTTTTGCTACTATCCAAGGCAAAACTGAGCAGTCAATGTAAGTGAAACTAACCTTGGTAGGGATTCCTTTTGATGTGTGGATAAATTAATAATATGTCATATCTTCTCAATGCAGTGTTTCAAAAAATGTGCTTCTGGTTGAGAAGTTCAATACATTTTTCTGAGAGAAGTGTATGATATGTTTTGAAGAGAGGAAAGGCTGGGATAACAAATGGGAGCCAATATCCTGAGCAGTGTATAGCTGTGTTTTGGAATAAAACACTCTGTTATAACATACATGTGGGGTTCATAACGTCAGGTGCCAGAATTATACAATTATTGAGGATGGAATAGACCTCAGACATCACCTAGTCCAGACTATGACCTAATACCACCACGTTGACTAGGCCATGCTAGTTAGTGCCATATCGAGTCTTTCCTAAAAATGTCCAAGAACGGCAACTCTGCCACCTCCCTGGGCGCTCCATTCCAGTGTCTAATTACCATTTCTCCAAGGAAGTGCTTCATAACATACAACCTAAACTTGCCCTGGTACAGTTTCAGGCCTCTCATGACAAGTTGCCTGGGAGAAGAGCCTGGCTCCCGCCATACTACCCTTCAGGTAGTTCTCAAGTGTGATAAGGTTTCCATGTCTCCTCCAGGCTAAACAACTCCAGCTCCCTCAGACCTCTTCTCATCAGACTTTTCCTCCAGTCTCTTTACCAGTCTTGTCACTCTTCTCTGAACCTGCTCCAGTATCTTTTTTTTCTGAGGTGAGTGGCTCAGAACTGCACACAGTGCTTGAGGTGAGACCTCACTGATGCCATGTACAGGGACAGAATTCCATCCCTAATCCTGCTGGCCACACTATTCCTGATACAAACCAAGATGCCATGGGCCTTCTGTACCACCTGGGCACACTGCTGGCTCATATTCAGCTAGCTTTCAAACAGTACTCCCAGGTCTCTCTCTCCCAGGCCACTTTCCAGCTACTCTTCCCCTAGTCTGGAGGTAAGACACTGCGTGGGGTTATTATGGCCAAAATGTAGAACGCTGCACTTGGCCTTGTTGAACCTCCTACTGTTGGCCTCGGACCATTGACCCAGCCTGTCCAGGTATCTCTGAAGTGCCTTCCTACCTTCCAGCAGATCAACACTCCCTCCCAAAACTTGAGTTGGTTTCTTGTTGCTTTATTTCCCTTGCTTCTTTGTGGTAATTAACTTGACATCTTTTTGTTCATTAGCTGTGCTTTTGGTGACTCTCTGTGCAGGCTTACAGAGTATATTAAAAAAAAAAAAAATCCATTTGTTGAAAATAACATCTGCCCCAAGTGAATATGCATATGTCAATGCTGTGCAATACAGCTTGAGGCAGCCAGAGCCCTGAAAGTAGCCTAGTCCCACTGGAAGTGGTCTGAGCAGAGACTCAAATGCTTTTTAGTCTTCAGCTATTTGTTGAGAATAGCTAAGAAGGTTCTTTACACAGATCAGTATGATATGGTGTGCTGCAGATGTTCATTGCTTGACAAGACCATGTGGGCTAGATTGCAGTGGTCTGAAACTGGCTTTGAACAGCAAAGGCTTCCCTGTCACTTAAACAGTATTGGAGACTTGTCAAGAATATCTGATTTCACAGATAGAAACTAGATGCAGATTCATATCCATACATAATTTAGCATGGGAACTCTGGTGACTACAAATGCTTAACATCACTGATGAACAGCTGCACTGAATGAAGCTATTTGCTGATTTGTAAACCTAAATGGCGCATTGGCTTTCATTCCAGAAAGGCTGTAAAATATAGAAGGAAAGTGTCTGTCTACAAGCAATTTATCCTGATAGGGCTTGTCACTGCAGGTGCAGAGCATGTGGATCTAAGGAGAATTTGTGTGCATCTGTGCTAATGTGATACACAACGATCCCAATGGGCCATAACTTAATTTGCACTCTGAAATGTGCTAGACAACCTGCCCAGATCTGAGAGATCTTGGCACTGAGTCCTTTGTACCTTGTCTCAACTATTCTGGAGTTATTTTAGCTTCTCTTAGTGTAATGGATAGTAAGAGAGTAATCTCTATAGGAACACTTGTTCCTACTGAGCAGTCTAAATGACATCTGTGAGCATGACATGCAGACACAGCAATTCCTGCTCACTGCATAATCTTTGTGCACACAAGTAATTGCAGCTGAGGTTGACTGGGGACATTCAAACCAGAAAGAGTGCTTTACATCTTTAAGTGATTGGATTTGCTTTATTCATATGACATTCCTGAAAAAAAAGCATTGCTTATATGACACTTGGAAGAAACCTGCAGAGAAATCACATGTGATACAAGAATATGTATGTGTACATACGTATACACACATGTAAACATAATACTCTGACAATTCAGATTAGCAAAGATAAGGTGCTGGAAGATGTGGAGTTAAGAAGCTGCTATTACACAGCTATAAATGGCCATTCCTCAAGCTCCAGAGCTTACACCTTAATAATCCTGGGAAGTGCTTAGAGATGAGACTAACAGATCAGCTGTGTATTGAGGATTGTGAGATTTCTTGGGTGGGGAATCATTAAGCTGTGATGGGTGATGATCCCATGTCTGGAAAGATTTGTAAACTGTATATGTATGGGATACTACTGATGGAATGCTTTTAATTACTGTCTACTCAAAAATGTAGATTAATGGATGTAGTATTCTGAAATGCTAGGAATAAAGAATTTAAAGAATTTTCTCTGTGACCTATAGATGGCAGAGCTATATAACAGATGAGAAATCTGCTTCACACATATTTCTCTGAATATTAGAAACATAGTACCTAGTATTTATGAAGGCCTTCATGGAGAAAGAAAGTAGCTGGGTTGCTATAATATGTGAAAATTTTTGCAGTTTCTTACTCTACTAGAGAATATGTTCAAGATATTTTTCATCATGCTGGAAATTGTGTAAAAAATATAAGCAAGCTCTGAGCCGGAAATGTTTTAATTGTTGTTTGCTTTAACAAAACCTGTTGATAATTTAGCTGACATGTTTGAAGATGAGCATGTACGGGGGCATGCATGGATTTTCTTGTATGTAGTTTATACCTTCAAATTAATCTGCTTTTTCTTAAGAATGCCAAATTTGTTTCCACTGACATCTTGTGTTTTGTGTAAATCTAGATTTTTGTTGTTGTTGTTGGTTTTGTTTTGTTTTTTTTTCACCTATGGAAGACGCCAATAATAGGTAAAACTTACAGTTGACTTTTTCAAGCATTTAATAAAAAGTAAAAGAAGAATTAGATATGAAAGGAAGAATCATAGAAACAACAAAGATTTTATTTGCTCTTCCTCTTAGGTATGGAACTTTAATGGATGAATTGTTACTGTTCTGCATCTAACTCATAAAAGCTGTAATTCTAGAAGCACTAAAAAAAAAAAAGGCGACTTTTGCTTAACTTAGAGGAAAATAAATTCTTGGAGTGAGGAGATTAAGGAAATGTGAGATTTAACAACCTTGTCATTTAGTAAATGTCTAACAGAAAAATCATCTTAAACTCCATACTCTTTGTATTTACTATACAACATCATTTAAAAGGGCTTGGAATAGCTGTTGTAGGTCATACCTCTTTTATATATTCCATCTTTTTTTTTCAGATGGCTAGAAAGATAAACTCTCTTTAGGTCTGTTTTAGGCCTTTTTTTTTTTTTTTTTAAATCGATGTAGATTGGAATAGTCATATTTAAAATATTGCAAAGGATGGAAGTGATTACAACCTGCCGTGCAAAGGCTCTGCTCAGGAAATTGAAAAACAGGGGCTTAATAGTCCCCAAACAATGGTCTTAACAGACTCTCTCTCAAAAAAAAAAANAAAAAATGGGCTTAACAGACCCTAAAAAAAAAAAAAAAAAAATTCAACAACCTTTTTTTTTTTTAAAGTAGAAAATACTCCATTTCCACGAAGTGACTGGAAAATATTTTGCTGTATTCTTGTACTGTTTTCTATTATGGCAATCAAACTGTCATGCTGGATTGTTCTTCAGGCAAGGAGAAGGAGTGCTGAGTGAAGCTGCATGCAGCTCTCTGCTTTGCTGTACTGTCACAGCTAAGCCTGTCCTAACCAACTCCTAATCTAAAAGTCTTGTTCTGGCTGCTAAAAATGTAGTGAAGCAAAACCTCCCAAACCTAATTCTTTTGGGCAATCCTTATTGATCTTGCAAGTACTGGGAGAATTGTGTATGGGTTCATGTGTGCCAAGACACCATGACAGAAAGGAGTCATGCTCTGTTTTGACTGGTCTGCATTATCTATTATGTTTTTTAGAGCAGAGAAAAGGATGAATTCTCCAGTATAGTAACTTTTAATGTGACAGGGAAGTGTCTGGTTGCATAAAATCTGTTACAAAGGTGAAACATGAAGAGGCTATAAAGGTGGCCCCCTAACTTTGCTACCTGTCAAAGTAAGAGCCTTGCTATCTTTGTCATAAGGCAAATGTTATTTGAGGAAACCTATCTTGAAGATCTGCCTGTGTCAGAAATAAAAAATAAGAATGTTGAGGGAATGACATGATGAGAATAATGAAATGGCCTGATATTAGGAATAGAGCATCAGTCTGGCACACACCTAGATAGTAGCTAGGTTGCTTTTTGCTTTGTTGGTTTTATGCTTGTTTGCTTTTTTAAAAACTGCAAATGGGGAAGTGAATCTTGCTTTGAAAATGGCTTATGTCATGACACTAAGCTTTGCTGTCTCCTGAGGTTTCTCAAGCACCAAGAAGCAAATGAGGCTACGTAATTAAATGTGAAAACTGAGCAAATAAATTCTGCGAGTCTTTGCTGTCTCATGGGAAGGGGCTTCTGAATCAGTGGTAAGGTGATGGACTGGCATTGTATGAAATGAGCAACATGCTGAAAAATTAGGATGTAATGAGTCTGCAGTCTGTAACTGCCAGCCTCAGAGCTGGGAATTCATGTGACTAAAATGTGACTTCTATTTATCATGTTTTTAGAAGATATAGCAGTTCTGACCTATTTTCTTTCTTACTGAGATCGCAGAAATTCTGCTTTCTCTCCTATATGCCAGCATATAGTATTCTTGCAGCAACAACTGTATTGTCTGAGTTACTTTGAAAGGTAATACTTAAAATAAGCCTTCCCTATAATATGACCTAGCAGTTACAAAACAGGAGGTTAGTGAAGATTATGGGAACAGCTGCTCGCTTTATGCCACTCCCATGCATTCCCTGGGCTAAACTTTGAGGGCCTGACAAAGCAAGGCGTGTTACAGCCAAAATTTTTTCTTTTTTAGGATCCATGTCTACATAAAGAAGTCAAAATAGATTCAGCAGCAGCAAATGATAGTTCTTTATAGTTTACTCTATTACCATGATATCTATAATTTGCAAGCAAAAATCTCTGCTGCTGCTTTTCCCAAGCTGCTCTGGGGGAGACTTTCCCCCAGCCGTCTATACAGGAAGAAAGAGAAACTGAATCAGGATCAATTCTGTTATTTTTCTGCAAAACATTCATTTTCCTAGACTGTAGGAAGAGTGAAAGCCAGTTTCTTTTCCATCCTTTTTTTGTCTTTGTATTTTTCGATATTTTTTTCTTTTATAATAGTAAGTATAAGCTCTAAACATGCAGTTTCCTGTTTGCATATGCACAGCTGCACCTGTGTGGAACCACATCGACTTCAGTGAGGCATCATGTAGACACAGCAGTCTGCCCACCCATAAGTTGTAAATCTTAGGATAAGGCATTTAACTTGTTTATTTAGTGTTCTTGAAGGAGTAAGCCATTGAAAAGTGCCTGTAGGGCAAAAAGTAGGTACCATATGCATTTTTCCATACAATTTTGCCAATGCACAGCATTCCTGACATGTAAGTACCCTTCCTGTACATATGGTGTTCAATCTGATGACTATTTAGGACTGTGCTGCTTGCATTAAGGTAAGACCAAAGCAAATATTGCTGTGCTAGCATGGTATGATACTCTGTACTTGTAATGATACTGCCAAAAGGCAAATAAATTGAATGTAACTTCCAGACTCCCATTTAAAATTAAATGTGACAAGTTTTCTTGCTATTTTCTTAGTTGTATTGTTTGGTTTTGTTTGTTTTTTTTTAATTTTTATTCTTGCTGCAGTTCAGTTTTTGCCTGTATGCAAGATTCTGGGGACAAGTTGTTCTTTACAGCAAGATATATTTAGGATGTCAGGTAGTGATAGTACTAGAGGGGAATGGAACAAAGCTAGAGATGAGTAGATTCAGGCTGGGCGCTAGGAATACATTCTTCACCATGAGAGTGGTGAGACCCTGGAAAGGGTTGTCCAGGAAGGTGATGGAAGCCCCATCTCTGGAGGTGTCTAAGGCCAGGCTGGATGAGGCTCTAGTCAGCCTGATATAGTGTGAGGTGTCCCTGCCCATGGCAGGGAATTTGGAACTAGGTGACCCTTGTGGTCCCTTCCAACCCTGACTGATTTTATGATTGTAAGATATCAGGTAAAAATACTAAGCCCTGAGGGAAAAGAAGCACTGCTAATGCACCACTCAAGAAAACACAAGAAACCACATCCACCTGTTCTAACCTGGCTGTACAACGTCATGTTTATCTGTCTTATCTAAGAGTCACAAGTCTGGCTTGCTTGGGTACCACCATCAAAGGAAACCATACCCAAACAGCAGCTGTTATGGTGCTGGGCTAGGCCTCACACATGCAGAAGAGTCATGCCTACTGCCACACCTCTGTCCTCTCAAGTTTCAACTTTGCCTCAAAAACATGGTGATATTCTTTCTTGTGTACAGCTTACTCTCATTGTGCCTTCATCTATCATATCACCACTACAATTAGCTCTACTTCAAAATACTTTTTTTTTTTTTAATTTAATGTGGTGGTACTAAAACAGTGATGTGAAATGTAACATGGGGTTGAATTCATTGTTGGAAACTTGTGTATGTTTTGAAGTTCATCTAGAGTTTGTCTCGGATTCATTTCATTATTTAATCGGGACTAAAAACTGCTTTCTGTTAATAATCAAGGGTATCAAAGAGGGCTGTATCAAGTTTCTGTGTTTTTTGAGAAGACTGCAAATAATTATCGGGAGGCGGGTAATTAAATACATAGTCTTTTGTATCTTTCTCAACTCTCTGTTCAGAAGGAGAGTCTGTTTATGTGAAGATGTGAAGTAGATAAAAGTATCAGTAGTGTATATGAAATAGGCTTTTTGGTATGCAGGGACATACTTCTTGTGATGAAAGCATTAACATATGTGGGGAAGCCTTTGCTGTGTTCTTAAGTGGAGTAGCCTGAGATTTACCAAAAAGCTTTCAAACGCTAACAGATCAAATTTTGTTACAACATAAACTAGACTATTTAACTGCTTAAATAACACAAAACTAGATAAAAGCATGAAGAGTTTGACTGTGACTGTCTTCCTTCTTGCCATGTCCATGCAGCATGTGTCTGGCCTTGATCTTGGCACTGAAGTAAGTTAGTTGTTCACAACATTCTGGTCCAGCACAAGGCTAGGCATGCTGCTGCCCAATTCTCTCTGCAGTCAGCAGCCAGGCAAACCTTTGTTCTGTATTTTTGTCTTTGATAGTCACTTGTTGTTACGGCTTTCAGGCACTAAATTCTACTGCATTCTCTTACTAGAAATTAAAAGAAATTCCGACAAGTTTTTGGTAGACTTAATTTCAAAGAACAAGCTCCTCTTGACCATAGTTGAGAAAATCCTTCCATGCTTCCCAGTTATCCTGTAATGTGCTTGTGATTTAATTTCCATTAAATGTTGGTAGCAGATTAATCTCTTCTAAAATTACAGAGAGGCAAACAAATTGCTGCCTTATTGTTGAGTAATTCTAACACAAGTTGAGCAGAACCTAAAGCAAGCTGATCTTGTTCTAAATCAAGTGAGCAGGTGTACGTGGAAGGGACTGAGAACACAAATGATTGTGTTTTCTGCAACCGTATTATCTGAATAAATAGTCATCCTGATATATGATACAGCAGAAGATCACACATCATGTGAAGGATTACCATGGAACACACAGTAAGCATTTCTTTTTTTTTTTTTTTATACACAAGCTTTTCAGCTTGATTTTTAGGTTTTTTCTAAAACTGATTTTGTTAAGGTCAATTACACCTGACTTGGATGACTGCAGAGTCTTACCACATGATCCTGAACATCTAAATGACTCTCAAATAGCGTGGATATTTTTTTTGCCTTTGGCTTGTGTGCAGTGATGTGTTTAGTTGGCATTTGTTATTGTCAGTTTGGTTTTACTAAGTGCATTGAAGGCTTTGTAGAACTGTGAAATCTAGGGGAACATAATGACAAATTGTCTTGCTATGAATTTTCCAGAGTGTAAAAGTGAACTCCAGTAAAACCAGTGGTGACGTCTTGAAGGAGCATTCCTGCTGTGTAAAAACTGCCATAAAAGGGTGCTTTCTGTGGGCATTGGTAAAACAAATTTTAATAATATACAGTAATTTTGCTTATTTGTTTCAGTAATTCGATTCTACTTGAACTTTGTATGGTGTTTTAAGGGGAATGAGACAGTTAACCATCTTGGCCTAAACAAAATTCCCTTTTTTTTCCCCTCACAATGTGTAAACATAATTTAATGTGTCATGATTTTGTTCATTACTTGCTTCACACAAATAGGGCAGATATATACTATATACTCAGACATTACTTCCTTAGATATAGAGTATCTTTTGTTTTCTGTTCTGCAGTTGCCCAGAGTAGCAATAGCTCTTTGTCTGTCTTTCAAGCAATTGAATTCTTTCTTTAACATACATGTTTTGGTGGGCAGCTTTGTAACTTTAAGTCACCTTAGAGTATCCTTCTTGGCTCCCAACTGCTTTTCTGGATTGCCATTGCTGTCCCATAGGTCCTGCTTCACGTGGGATATCTTGCAGTCTGAGGCAAATGAAATAGTCAGCTGGAGACTAGGAGAAATTTCATAAGCCATACAAAGGTCACTAAGTACCTGGGTTTAGGCAATTTTATGCAGAAAAACTACAGGCAAATCTTTTCCTTATAGTCAAACAGAATTATGACATCTATAATATTTTTTTTTTCTCTTGAGTAATGTGCTTATCAAAGGGATGTTACTAGACCAATAAGGATAATATCAGATGTAATGTTTCCTTTGTTTAGAATCAGTGCTTTGAAAGAGTAGGAACTGTGATCTGAAAAACAGCTGAACTCCATACCCCAAAAGAAAACAAGGCATCTTTTATCATAGAGTCAAATCACAATCGGCAGTGGCAGACTTTGATCCTGAAACCACTGAAGTCTTGTTCACAGTCACCTTGCTACATTTCAGTTAATAACATTTATAGTCTAATTGCTGTACCAGATGGAGGTAGTCTATGTGCACATATAAGAAAAGCTGGTAAAATGTGATCTGTGCTGCCGTCATTCCTCACAGCAGTAACTCCCACAGCACAACTGAACTGCGATTTCGGAACCTTATGGAGTCTTCTGAGACTGTTGATGTACAAAATAGGGAAAAAGAAAAAAAAAAAAGACTAGACAATGGCTCCAATGATCTTCCATGTGGTGTTAATAGGGATTTTTCTGTGGTAGGACAGTAAATCATGTCACGTGTGATTGTGTGTTATGATGCTTTTTCCGATCAAATATGGTGTAATAAGGAAGATGTTAATTATGTCACAACATGGGTTTTAATGCACTTGATTTCCTAGCACAGAAAAGTGATATGCAAGATTACCATAGCATATATTGCACGCGGATGCATTTGATATGCAAACTTAGATAAACTACTCACAGAGATCTGAGCTGTCTTGACTTCACCTCACATATCACCCTTGGCTTTAATCACTGATTCCAGACTTGCTTCTGCTTCTGGAGTAAAGTTAGGAATTTAGTGTGTTCTTTATGACCCCCAGTGGTGTAGGTCTCACAACGGGGGGACAGTACTGTTCAGTAGTTTGGGAGGTCATTCCCCTCGAGGAAGTAAATGTTTTTGGTTAATGGGCACTAAGGGCAGGATTCATCTTATTCAAAGCATTTGGAAAGAAGCAATTGTCAGTGAGACAAATAGAATTGTTTCACTTCTCTGAATGCTGAGGGAATTTAGGAGCACCATCTTTATAAGTTGGGGTTTTTTTTCTTTTTTTCCAAAGAACTCTCATTCATGCTCACAAAAACCCCTTTTCATCCTGAGTCTTAAATGAATTGGGCTTTTTTTTTTTTTTTTTGCATTTGATCTCCAAACATGTACAGTGAGTGAAACACTAATTTTACTGTGCCAGAACTCTTCATGTTTTTTTTCATGTTAACTGATTGTTTCCTATGCTAATAGTTGAGAACTCTTTGGTATAAGCCTCTGGGCCTAATGATGCTGAGCATTTCCATACAAAGTACCTGCCTTTTTGCTTTATAGGGAATGTTGCTGGAGTCCATTATGAGACTTCACTTTTCTCCTTTCTAGGAAACAAAGGGACTCTTAACTGCAGAAGTCAATGGGTTCTGCAATGTTCTTTATCAATGATTGCTTACTGCAATGGAGTCCAGATGAAGGAATACCTTTAAAATAAGGCTACTCTAGTGCTTTCTGCTAGAAATACATTCATGGTATGGAAGTACCTTGGCTGCACCTACAAATTTTAGATAAACCAGCCTATTGCTGCATGTATCTATTACACATACAATTAGTTCCTTTTTGATATGTTACTCCTGGGAGAAGTTGGGTTTTTTGTTGGTTTGTTTTTTTTTTTTTCAATTTAAAGTTAATTACAAGTAATACCTGTGTACACAAAGGAAGTGGTTTGTATTATTTGTGTAAATTTGCCACACATAATTATGTTTCTTTATTCATTAATTTCTCTTTATAAAAGTCTCTTAAAGGAACTATAATAACTATAATGGAGATACTGAGATAACAGGCCATTAAAATGTCTTGGTTCGCACAGAAAGATGAGGAAAACCACTTAGCTGCATCCTGGTGCTAAATGACATGGAATATCTCTACAGAAAGCAGACTGTAATTTGGCTTAAGTACAGGTAGCAAACTCATGGCTTGATTTGAAGATCTGTTATACATTAGGCATTATTCAAAAACTCTTTTTGTTCAACCTACATGAGCACAGTTAATCAGATGTGAAATTGTACTATCACGTGAGGATATGGTCCCAATGTCCCTAGAAAAGCCTTATGAGGAGTGTTGCATTTCTTGTGGATTTTTTTTGGGGGTTGCCATGTTGGTTGGTTTGATTGTGGGGTTTTTTTGGTGTGGGGTGTGGTGTTTTTGTGGTTTGGTTTTTTTTTTCCCCCTGTGTGATCTTTCACATTCTCCTCAAATTGTAGAGGCCAGTAACAAAAGGACTACACCGTGACTATTCCTGATGTACCCCTACCTTGTCTTTCCTGAACTTCTGATGGCCATTTTCTTCTGTCTGTGAAAGACATTTCAAACTGAAGAAAATAAGATTGGAAACATTGACATTGGTTTTATTTCTCTGTATAGGAAACTGGAGTGTGAAAATGTATGCAAAATAACTTATGTCTGTAGAATGTTTTCCTCCAGGAGAAAGCTTGGGCTAAGCCCTGATCATGATGTGCATGCACCTGCACAGGTATGCTAAAGGGAGCAGGCAAAGATCTTGGAAAATGACAGGAGGTTACTTGGTTCTTATTGTTTTGGTTTTAGAAGTTGTCTGATGTTTTAACTGGGAAAAAAATAGTTTTGAATTTTTATGGAGATAATTTTTTTAACAAATTGCACTTCATTCAAAAAAACCCTAAACAAAGAAACCAAAGCAAAAAATGCAAATAAAGAAAGTATCCAGACTAAACCAGCAGTAGAAATACTACAGTAAGAACTTCCAAAATCATGCATTTGGAAAGAATGTAGATGATCTTACAGCAACAAGTTATAAGAACAAATTCTTTTCCCTTTTATTTAGAAGATGCACTGAGGAAATATAATTTTTCAGTAACTTCACTCACGAGACATAGAGACAGCCCTAACTAATTGTTCACTGTTATTTAGGTTATACTATCACTGATTTTGTAAATACTACCTATAGTGCACATCTGTGGTTTGGTTTTCCCATGAAACAGATGTGAGGAACTTCTGAGAACAATCAAATTACATTGTTTTATTCCTGACTCTTTTTTCTTTTTTCTTTTTTTTTTCTTTTTCTGCTGAGTTAATGGCTGACGACTTATTGTAATTATTACTTACAGATTTAGCTGACATTAAATCAGCCTCAGTATGGGGTCAGGACATTATGAGCAAGAACATTTTGAGGTTTGGATCTTAATACTGGTGGTTTGGGTTTTTTGGGTTTTTTTGTTTTTTTTTTTATTGTTTTTTTTTTTTTTTTAAGTACTACAGCAGATAGATATGGAATCTCCTGAATAGTGAAGGAATAGCAGTTAATAGAGTACAATTTTTCTTCTTAATTTCTCTATTGGGAAGTAACCTCTGTGAATAAAAATTACTGCAGATCATAAAGTAATTCGTGTATAGAAGCAGATGCAAGACTTCTGATGTCTGTTTCTGGTTAAAGCATAAGCATGCTGTGCAACTCCCGCAGTATTTATTAGTGATTGAACGTTGGTTGTTTCTTGGAGGGAAATTCACTTGCATGAAGTATTTTCAGTACTTTAGGAATTAATAGCCAAATGTTTGTCCTGATGCTAGTAAGGGGGATTGGGACTGAAAGAAATGAGACTTGTTTTACAAAGCTATGTTCTAAGGAGACACTAAGAAGTTAATAATATTTAGAATTTCAGAAGTTGAAGCCTTTCAGACATCATTTATGGGTGATTTAAATATATAATCTGTGTACTAGCAGTAATTTCTCCAGGCTTCTACCCTCAGGCAAAACATGCTGAAGCTTTTGGATTCTAAGTTTACCTCAAACTTCTCAAAGTTATCCAGGAATTTTGTGACTGAATAATTTGAAATAGTGTTAATATCCCGCATTGAAAATAACCTTTAGTGAAATCACCTGTAAGAAAAGTTGCTTTTCATACAGCATTTTAAAAAAAACAACAAAAAAAACACCCAGAAAAAGGCACTAAAGCAGAGTAAACACAATGAAGCTTGGAACTCAAATGAAGCAGGTAGTTGTAAGACATGCTGAACTGATGGCCAAGACTAAGATCCAGTCTAACTTGTTGGGTTTTTTTTGTTTATGGCAGGAAAGGAGTGTTGCAGAGTTAGTTCCCAATAGCGTGTATGGTACATTTGCATTTCTAATTGATGTATATATGCTTGATGTATGCTGGCATTTCCCTCCTCTGTGTGTAAAAGAGGTAAATAACTCCCAACTCTGTCAGTTCTGCAATGAAAGACAAATATGTTTCTGGGAGTTACTGCCCAAACAGAGATCAGCCTGGACCATGATACTGGCCAGAGCATGTCTGTGCTGCCCAAGACCTGCTGTGGAGCCGGAAGGCAGAGACTTCCACGTAGCTCCACTGCTTGGAAGGCCAGATGGTTGTTAATGTTGTTTTCTTTTCCTGAGAGGACTAAGTTTAACTGTAATTTTCATGATGCTTTGTTCTGGGGGAGGAAACTGGATAGAACCTGTACAAGGAGATGATGTCTGTGAGGAGGACAAGCAAAAGGTCAGATGGAAAGGCCAGAAGGAAATCTTGTGAAAAAGATGCACTGCAATGCAAAATCCAAGTATCTCGCTCAGCTTTGGTTTTGTTTTTTTTTTTTTATGCTCACTCACTTACCAAGCTTGGTTTAGCTGACTTGTCTCATACTTCTTAATGACTTTCACACCGCAGTTGCCTGTTTCTGAAAGGCCTGCAGTCCTCGATGTTTCTCTCCTGGTGCCAGGTGGCCAAGTTGGCTGCATTCCTGAAGTCCAGATCCCTGGTCCCTCTATCTCACTTTGTACCTTTCTTCCTCATTTGTCCTTTTCATATGCCAAATCTAGGCACAGTTTTTCATACAGCATTTGATTAATGTTAGTCATATCTGACAGGGATTTGATCACTATTTTTAGCAGTGAAGACCTCAGTTTCATTTCACTTTGAATAATAGTTTTGTCTAGTGTTGGCATTCCAGCCCCTATCCCCCAAAATATTTTTAACTGAATTATTGACAATGAAACTATAAAAAGTAAGAACTTTGTAAAACAGAAACCCAAAAGTCACTGGGTCGGTATTATTGATGTGTTGACATAACTGTATGCGAGAAGAATATATAAGTGAATTTTCTCAACACCCCTTCACTTCTTCAAAGAAATTGCTTTATCTAGGCTAGAGGTTGCCAAATTCATGTACAGTGTTTACAACTATATTCCCAGCAGTTATATCTTTTGACCCTTACTTGTCATCAGATTATGATTACTTTTTAAATCTATTGAAATAAAGAATAAACCTCAACTTTTCCATATGAAGTGGTTTTAATTTGGAAACATTAGCATATATTATTTCAGTGCAAGCAAATATAGGCCAAAATACAACATGTCAGTTAAAAATATTTTAACTATGACACTTAATACCAATACAAAACCCTTACATATTACAAAGGCTAATGCATAATTAAGTAGTAATTACTCTTAATAAATTATTGGAAAATTAATACTAAAAATTATTGCTGGTTTATATTATTAGAAATTGACACAGTGTGTTGCCTTTTTTTTTTTTTAATTAAAATCTCTTGAAATAAAGTTATGAAAACTGATTCATGCAGTTGAATGGAAATATTTTTTGAGTTACCGCCTAATTCTATTGAAACCTTTTGCTGGAATAACAAGTAGGATTGCGGCATTGCAGAAAGGAAAATTACCTTCATTACGAGATGAACGAAAAAGTGAGGAGGTGTGAAGGTGTCAGTATATAAAAGTAAGATTTGAGTATCTAACTTTCCCATGATTACTGAGAAGTTAGGAGTGCTCAGTGGAAAAAACCCAACCTTTTTCAACTTCCCTGTTCGGCCTCATGGCTTTTTATAGTCACGTGGCTGGGTGCTGGGGTTTTTCTTGTTTCTCTTAAGTGGGCCAAGGAAGTGACGAATGTATTAGCACCATATTCAGATCTGCTTGTAGTAAGAGGCACCTGCTGTTGAAACATTTCTGATGTGATCTGATTTTATTTTACTCTTTCAGGAATCAGGTGTTTTTAAAGATCAAGCATCTGTACTTAAGTGTGCCTGTCTAAATGCACAAGCTCTAACATGATGTTTGCCCATTAATGACATAGCATTGATGTATGAGAGGTCAAGAGTGAGGCTTGCGTCAGCTGGAGTGCAGGCTTGCTAGTGCATGTTTAATGGTGAAAATACCAGTTTTCGTACTTGAAACAAGCTGGGAACTTGTGTATGCTCAGGTATTATTGCGCAATCGACAGATGGTAACTCATTAAGCCATGGTAGCTCTCTCTTTTGGTTACCTGTTTATACCTAAAATTGTCATGGAGGTTCTTAGGTGCATCTTGGGTAACACAGCACCCTTTTTTCTTTCTTTTCCACCTTTTTTTTTTTTTTTTT
>VWZI01002518.1:27390-42887 GCA_013396835.1 Psilopogon haemacephalus | reverse complement strand
GGAAGGCCACCAGAAGGTCCCCTGGGAGCCTCCTCTTCTGCAGCCTGCACAGCCCCAACTCTTTCAGGCTGTGCTCACAGCAGAGCTGCTGCAGCACTCTGAGCATCCTCGGGGCCCTTCTCTGCACACCTCCAGCATCTCCACATCCCTTAAAAGCTATCACAGAGTCACAGAATGTCAGGGGCTGGAAGGGACCTCCAAAGCTCTTCCAGTCCAACCCCTCCCCTGCCAGAGCAGCATCACTCAGAGGAACACATCCAGAAGAATGAAGAGCTGCAGAGAGGGAGACTCCACAACCCCCCTGGGCAGCCTCTTCCAGCCTTCTGTCACTCTCACAGGGAAATAAATTCTTCCTCATGTTTCCACAGAACTTCCTCTGCCTCAACTGCCCCCCAGTGCCCCTTGTGCTGTCCCTGGGCATCACCCAGCAGAGCCTGGCTCCAGCCTCCTGCCACTCACCTGCACATCTTTAGAACCATTGCTGAGGGCTTCAGAAATGGCCATGGGAGAAGCAGTGGCTGGTGCACCAAGTTGAACTTTCCTGGTCAAAAGCAGCTGGAAATGGACTCATTTATTCAGTTGCTGACCAAACTTTGGACAAATTCTGCTTGGAGTTAGGTGAGTGTCAGTTTGGAGGCCTCCCATCCATTCCCAGTGGGAGCAGCTCTCGCTCCCAAGCCACCATTGGGCCCCTTCAACACTCACTCTGTACTTTGCCAAGATAAAGGCTCAGATGTTTTGATTTTCCAGCCCTGTTTCTGGGATGCAGTTGTCCTGTGCTCTGGCAGCAGGTGGCATGAATGTGCTGGGGGCTTTTCTTCCTTCTAGTTCATGCAGGAAAGTTAGTCATAAGTTCAGTCTTACTGTAGTGCTTTTCTTTCCCTTCCTTCCTTCCTTCCTTCCTTCCTTCCTTCCTTCCTTCCTTCCTTCCTTTCCTTTCTTTCCTTCTTTCTTCATTTCTTTCTCTCCCTTCCTCCCTTCGCCTTTGTCCTATCACAGGACACCACTAAAAAGAGCCTGGCCACTTCTTCACACTTACCTTGCAGATGTTCATAAACATTCATAAGGTCTCCTCTCAGTCTTCTCCTTTCCAGGCTAAACAGTCCCAGGTCTCTCAGCCTTTCCTCACCAGACAGATGTTCCAGGCCCTTTATCATCCTTATAGTCCTCTGGTGGACATGCTCTAGATCATGGTTTACCTTTTGATCTCACTTGAAATCAAATACCTGTGAGGTGCTGCAGACTGGAGATCCAGCAAACCTCTTTTTGCTGAATTATGTCTTTGAAATAGAGTAAAGCAATGGGGGGAGGTAGAGGGATGAATATCATCCTGAACAAGTTAATTATTTGCTCATTTTAGTTCATGATAGCTACATTGAAATTAGGATTTAAAATACAGCAAAGCAGATTTAAGGAAGGGCAGAGGTTCTAACTAATCTTCAAATGAAAACCAGAGGTTCAAATCTGTCTTGAAATGATATTTCAGATTATTGACAGAGAGAGGTTGGGAGGCAAAAAGAATTAGGCTGTGCTCAGCCACTCTGCAATTAACATTTGTCATTAATACAATTAGGTGATGCTCCTCAGCACAGAATGTCTACAACTTATATATTACAGAAATGTTCTCCCCACATGAAAAGCCACCACTGAGGAAATGGATTAGTTAATTTATGTATAATAGCACCAAATCACCTCTTTGTTGAAATGGGTGAAACAGATCACAGGGCTTGCTTGATGCAAAAGAACCACAGAAAGTATTGAGTTAGTGATTTGCAAGTGACACCAAGATGGGAGCAAGTGTGGATCTGTTAGAGAGCAGGAGGGCTTTTCAGAGGGACATAGACAGGCTGGGCAGATGGGTACAGTCCAATGCATGAGGTTTAACAAGCCCAAGTGCCAGGTTCTGCATTTGGCCACAACAATCCCATGCAGTGATTCAGGCTGGGGACAGTGGTTGGAGAGCAGCCAGCCAGAAAGGGGCCTGAGGGGAACTGGTTGGCAGCTGAACATGAGCCAGAGTGTGCTCAGGNCCCATTTTTCTTACTCTTTCTCTCTCTTTCTTCTTCTTTCCCTCTCTCTTCCCCCCCTCTATCTCTCCCTTTCTCTCCCTCTCTCTCTCCCTTTCTCTTTCTCTCTTTCCCTCCCTCCCTCTCTCCCTCCCTCTCCCTCTCTCTCGCACTCACCCTCTCTCATTCCCTTTCTCTTCCTCTTTCTCTCTTTCTCCACCTTTCTCTTTCTCCCCATTTTTCTTACTCTTTCTCTCTCTTCCTTCTTCTGTCTTTCCCTCTCTTTCCCCCCTCCCCCCTCTATCTCTCCTTTTCTATCCCTCTCTCTCTCCCTTTCTTTTTCTCTTTCTCTATTTCTCTCTCCCTTTCTCTCTTTCTGTCCTTCTCTCTCTCCCTTTCTGTTTCTCGTTCTTTCTCTCTTTCTCTCTCCCCTTCTTCTTTCTCTTGCCTCCTGAGCAGCATCCACAGCCAGGACCAAGCCTCCCCCCTGAAGTGCTGCCATGAGCAGCAGAGCAAACAGGCAGGGAGCAGCACTTGCAGTGTAGGTTGCTGTGGACTGGGTCTGCCCGGGTGGAGGTTTCCACCACAAGATTATTGTACATAGATTTACTTTAATGCCTCTGTTGTTGTTGTTGTTGTTGTTGTTGTTGCTTTGCTTTCCTAACAGTGCCCCTGGTTTTTGTTGCCAGATGTTCTCCCCCAGCAATGCTTCAGCACACATGGGAATGCTTCTGATGGCCAATGGAGTGGGATGGCAAAGCAGAAACAGATGGGCAGGGATGGCTGCTCCAGAACATCTTTCATGGGATCACAGAATGTCAGGGGCTGGAAGGGACCTCCAAAGCTCAGCCAGTCCAACCTCCCCCTGCCACAGCAGCATCACCCAGAGCAGATCACACAGGAACACATCCAGGCAGCTCTTGAGCAGCTCCCCACAGGGAGTCTCCACAACCCCCCTGGGCAGCCTCTGCCAGGCTTCTGGCATCCTCACAGGGAAAAAATTCCTCCTCACGTTGAAATGAACCTTCCTGTGGCTCAGCCCCCTCCCAGTGCCCCTTGTGCTGTCCCTGGGCATCACCCAGCAGAGCCTGGCTCCAGCCTCCTGCCACTCACCTGCACATCTTGAGAACCATTGCTGAGGTCCCCTCTCAGCTCCTCCTCTCCCAGCAGCTCAGCCCCAGCTCCCTCAGGCTCTCCTCTTAACAGAGCTCTTCCATTCCTTTCATCACCTTTGTGTCTCTGTGCTGGACTCTTTCCAGCAGTTCTGTGTCCCTCTCAAACTTCCTATGCCTCAGCTCTCACCCAGTGCCCCTTGTGCTGTCCCTGGGCATCACCCAGCAGAGCCTGGCTCCAGCCTCCTGCCACTCACCTGCACATCTTGAGAACCATTGCTGAGGTTCCCCCCTCAGGCTCTTCCTCTCCCAGCAGCTCAGCCCCAGTTTTCAGGCTGTGAATCATTCCAGAATTCCATTACTATCTCCAACCTTAGAATCAGAGAATGGTTTGGGTTGGAAGGGACCTCAAAGTTCCAAGCCCCTATGGAGGCTGTGGCTGCTCCCTCCATGGAAGTGTTCAGGCTGGATGAGTCCTTGAGTGACCTGTTCTAGTGGGAGGTGTCCCTGCCTGTGGCACAGGGGGGTTGGAACTGGCTGAGCTTTGAGCTCCCTTCCAACCTAAACCATTCTATAACTCATCCAACTTAGTTCCCCCCTTACAAGGAGGAACTGCAGTCCCTGGCTCCACATGTACAACAGTTGTATTTATACCTTGACTTTGAACACCCAAGAGCATGACCAAGCCCTCTGCAGTGCCCTTCTGCCTTCTTTGACGTTCTCTGATGCTGCACCAAAGCTTTCATCCCTTTCCTGCAGGTATCACTGCCCTGCATCCTTCAGCCTGGCCCCATCCCTTTGGGTTTTTAAAGCACAAATGTCTCCTCCATGCACAGGAGAACACTCCCAGCTCTGAGTGATGGCAATGCCTTCTTCTCCTGGGCAGCTACTAAGGATAATATTTGTCCTGCCTTTGCTGTTCTAACAGCTCCTAAAACTAAATGAAGTGATGGCACAGCTTGTTCATGGGCACCTCGGACCTGCCATGGCTCCAGTCCGGTAGGAGGTGGTTGGGGTGGATTTTCCATCCTCCCTGCTCAGCAGGATGCTGCCTGGGTTTACATTTGCCTCTGAAAGGTTAAAAAAAAAAACCCAAAAAGGCCACTGGGTAGAAGAAAGAGGCAACAGAAATCACAGAGAATTCAGAATCAGTCTTGGTTGCTTTAGGCTTGGTTGCTTTAGGCTTTTCAACTGCAAGCATCTAAATGTCAAATTTGTCAATGGGCTGCATTAAGAGAAGCATTACCAGCAGGGAGGGGATTGTGCCCCTTGGCTCGGCTCTCCTCACACCCCACCTGCAGCACTGTCTGCAGCTCTGCAGCCCCCAGCACAAGCAGCACATGCAAGTGGTGGAGCCAGTGCAGAGGAGGCCACCAAGATGCAGCTGAGAGGGCTGCAGCAGCTCTGCTATGAGGACAGGCTGAGGGAGTTGGGGCTTTTCAGCCTGGAGAAGAGAAGGCTGCCAGGAGACCTTATAGTAACCTTCCAGTATCTGAAGGGGGCTACAGGAGGGCTGGGGAGGGACTGTTCACAAGGTCTTGTAATGACAGGACGAGGGGGAATGGGTTCAAACTGGCAGAGGGGAGATTTGAACGGGATGTTAGGAAGAAATTCTTGACAGTGAGGGTGGTGAGACACTGGCACAGGTTGCCCAGGGAGGTTGTGGCTGCTCCCTCCCTGGAGGTGTTCAAGGCCAGGCTAGATGAGGTCTTGAGCATCCTCATCCAGTGTGAGGTGTCCCTGCCTATGGCACAGGGAGGTTGGAACTGGATGATTTTTGAGGTCTCTTCCAACCTAAACCATTCTATGATTCTATGATTCTATGAAATTGACTCCTTCACTTTTGCCTTCCCAGCCAAGGCTGGAATCTGAAACATAGAACCACAGAATCATGGAATGGTTTAGGTTGGAAGGGACCTCAAAGATCAGCCAGTTCCAACCCCACTGTGCCACAGTGTGGGAGGTGTTTTCTTTCCAGCTTTTTTACTCTTCTCTGCTACCATGTTCAGACTGTGACTGCAAGGAATAACTCATTGAATTCAGTCAAATTTCGTTGAATTTGAGGGGCTGGGGGGAAGGAACTAGGAATAAAATCAGGAATGCCTCCATCCTCCCACTTCCCAGGGCTGGTTTACCTTTCTTCTGGATGTTGCTCTTGTGTAGAGCCTCTTGGCCCTTGTCCTGGCATTGGGCATCACCCAGCAGAGCCTGGCATTGGGCATCATCCAGCAGAGCCTGGCATTGGGAATCATCCAGCAGAGCCTGGCATTGGGCATCATCCAGCAGAGCCTGGCTCCTGGGCATCACCCAGCAAAGCCGAGCATTNTGGGCATCACCCAGCAGAGCCTGGCATTGGGAATCATCCAGCAGAGCCTGGCATTGGGCATCACCCAGCAGAGCCTGGCTCTTGAGCATCATCCTGCAGAGCCTGGCATTGGGAATCATCCAGCAGAGCCTGGCATTGGGCATCACCCAGTATAGCCTGGCTGCTGGACATCACCCTGCAGAGCCTGGCTTCAGTCTCCTGGCACTCACCTGCACATCTTTAGAACCATCCATGAGGTCCCCCCATCAGCCTCCTCCTCTCCAAGCAGCATCAGCCCCAGCTCCATTAGACTCTCCTCCTAAGGAAGATGTTCAGGGAGGAGGCCCTGAGCAACCTGTTCTAGTGGGAGGTGTCCCTGCCTATGGCACAGAGGGATTGGAACTGGCTGAGCTTTGAGGTCTCTTCCAACCTAAACCATTCTATGATTCCATCCTGATCCTTGGGGTTGTTCTCTCCTGGGGGTTGCTCCCCTTTGTTTGTGGGAGCCATTGGAAGTCTTAGGGGAATGCAGCCTCAGCAAAGCCTCTCAGGCACAGCCTGCTGAGTGGCAGCAGACATTGGCAGGCAGTTTAAGGCTGGCAGCATTTGTGCTGTCTCCCTAAATGGCAGCGTGGTCTGGGCTCCTGACATCTGTAGGAGCCCTGCTGATGGATCATAGAATCATCATAGAATGGTTTAGGTTGGAAGAGACCTCAAAGTTCATCCAGCTTCAGCCCCCCTGTGCCATAGGCAGGGGCACCTCCCCCTAGATNTCAGATACTGGAAGGCTGCTATAAGGTCTCCTGGCAGCCTTCTCTTCTCCAGGCTGCAGAGCCCCAACTCTCTCAGTCTGTCCTCATAGCAGAGCTGCTGCAGCCCTCTGAGCATCTTTGTGGCCTCCTCTGGACTCTCTCCAGCAGTTCCATGTCCTTCCTGTGCTGGAGGCTGCAGAGCTGCACACAGTACTCCAGGTGGGCTGTGAGGAGAGCAGAGCCAAGGGGCACAATCCCCTCCCTTGCCCTGCTGCCCACAGCTGCTCTTGCTGCAGCCCAGCACACAGTTGCTGTCTGGGCTGTGTGTGCACACTGTTGGCTCATGTTGACCTTCTCATCCACCCAGACCCCCAGGTCCTTTTCCTCAGGGCTGCTCTCCAGCCACTCACCACCCAGCCTGGATTTGTGCTTGGTATTGCACCCACCCTGTGCTGGGGAACTGCAGAAAGTGCTGCAGGTGGGGTCTGAGGAGAGCAGAGTAAAGGGGCAGAATCCCCTCCCCCTTTGTCATGCTCCTGATATCAGCCTGGATCAGGCTCCTGCTGCACTGGGCAGGAGAGGGAAAAAAAAAAAAAACAAACCAACAATCCAATCAAATCTTCACCACTAGCTAATGGGTGAAGTTAAAAAAACTCATTTGGCAGAGCTCTGCTATGGTTCCCTTCCCTGTAACACTCCCACCTCACAGCAACACCTCGGATGCCTGGGATAGTGTTCTGATGAGAGCAGGCTCCAGTACATTTTCTAACAAGTAAGAGGTCAACGGTCCAGAGGGTGGTTTCCTATTAGGGGAGGGATAAAATAACTGAAAATCAATAAATCTTCCGATCATAAATGTAGCTGCAGGTCTGGGGCAAGGTTGAGAAAATTATTAGCAGAGCCTCGATGATGTCTGGAGATTGTAGCTTGTAAATTTATCCCTCCATATGTGTGTGGTTATGTACAAGGTTGCTATTCTTCATCTCCCCCCCACCCCCAACCCCTACACTCAGCTTGGTGAAATGCTAAGAGGAATGTGCCTTTGGTTGCTCCTTTCTGTTCTGCTGGAAGTGGGGAGGGTGGGGGAAAAAGAAAAAAAAGAGGAAAAGGAGAAAGAAAAAAAAAATGTATTAAAAATAAGGGAGAAGGAGAAAAGGAGAAAGAGAAAAGAAGACGGGGAAAAATAATGGAGAAAAAGAAAAGAGGAGGGAGAAAAGTAATGAAGAAGAAAAAGGAAAGAGGAAAGAAAAAATAAAGGAGAAGAAGGAAAGAGGAAAGAAAAAATAAAGATGAAAAAGAAAAGGGGAAAAAGGAAAGTAATGAAGAAGAAAAAGGAAAGAGGAAAGAAAAAATAAGAAGGAAAGAGGAAAGAGAAGAGTAATGAAGAAGAAAAAGTAAAGAAAAATAAGAAGAAGGAAAGAGGAAAGTAATGAAGAAGAAAAAGGAATGAGGAAAGGAAAAAAAGGAGAAGAAAAGAGGAAAGAGAAAAGTAATGAATAAGAAAAAGGAGAGAGGAAAGAAAAAATAATAAGAAAAGAGGAAAGAGAAAAGTAATGAATAAGAAAAAGGAGAGAGGAAAGAAAAAAATAAGAAGAAAAGAGGAAAGAGAAAAGTAATGAATAAGAAAAAGGAGAGAGGAAAGAAAAAATTAAGAAGGCAAGAGGAAAGAGAGAAGTAATGAATAAGAAAAAGGAAAGAGGAAAGAAAAAATTAAGAAGGCAAGAGGAAAGAGAGAAGTAATGAAGAAGAAAAAGAAAAGAGGAAAGAAAAAGTAAAGATGAAAAGGGGAAAGGAAAGATAATAAAGAAGAAAAAAGAAAAGAGGAAAGAAAGAAGTACTAAAGAGGAGAAAGAAAAGGGGAGTGAAAAAAAGTAATAAGAAAAAGAAAAGAGGAAAGAAAAAATAAAGATGAAAAAGAAAAGGGGAAAGGAAAGAAGAAAAAAAGGAAAGAAAAAAGTACTAAAAAAGAAAAGAGGAGTGAAAAAAGTAATAAGAAAAAGAAAAGAGGAAAGAAAAAAGTACCACCACCTCACTAGGCAACATGTGCCAGTCTCTCACCACCCTCATGGTGAAGAACTTCCCCCCCACACCCCGCCGGACCCGCCCCTGCCACAGCTTCAGCCTCTGTCCCCTCCTTCTGGCCCTGGCTGCCTGGCAGCAGAGCCCAACCCCAGCTGGCCACAACCTCCCTGCAGGGAGCTGCAGAGAGCAATGAAGTCTGCCCTGAGCCTCCTCTTCTGCAGGCTGCACACCCCCAGCTCCCTCAGCCTCTCCTCTTGGGGCTGTGCTCCAGGCCCCTCCCCAGCCTTGCTGCCCTTCTCTCAGCACCTTCCAGCACCTCAACCTCTCTCTGCAATGGAGGCAACCAGAGCTGGACACAGCACTCAAGGTGTGTGCTGAGCAGTGCTGAGCACAGGGGCACAAGGACTGCCCTGCTCCTGCTGCCCACACTGCTCCTGCTCCATCCCAGGATGCCATTGGCTCTGCTGCCCACCTGGGCACACTGCTGCCTCCTCTTCAGCTCCTCTCTCCCAGCACCCCCAGCTCCCTCTCTGCCTGCCTGCTCTCATCCACACTGTCCCCAGCCTGCAGCACTGCCTGGGATTGTTAACCCAGCCTTGGCAAGTCCAGCTCTAAGCCATGTCCCCAGGAACCACATCTTTTAAATCGAGCTAACGCCTCTACCATTTCCCTAGGAAGCCTGTACCAATGCTTGGCAACCCCTTCCAGTGATGACATTTATCCCAACATCCAATCTAAGTGCCATGCTCTGGTTGATTGGGTAGGGCTGGGTGCTAGGTTGGACTGGATGAGCTTGGAAGTCTCTTCCAACCTGGCTGATTCTGGTCTATTCTATTCTATTCTATTCTATTCTATTCTATTCTATTCTATTCTATTCTATTCTATTCTATTCTATTCTATTCTATTCTATTCTATTCCTCCCGTGGCACACCTGAGGCCATCTCCTCTTGCCCTGTGGCTTTTGACCTGGGAGGAGAGGCCAACACCCAGTGCTGCTCAGTGGCTGCGCTGTAAGACCGGGGTGAAAAAGGAAGAGTGTGAGGGTGAGAAGAGTGTTTGAAAGCCACCCGAGGTGTGTGAGCTGCCTTTTCCCACGGGCTCTTGCCTGTGTTTTCTCAGCCTCAGCCTTGGCTGCATGCAAATACTCACTAATTTGAGAAAAAGTATGAGCCTTGTATTCAGATGTGAGCTTTGCCCCTCAGGCAGCTGCGGGGCTGAACTGATTAAGCCTCTCCAAAAGGCACATGGCTGCTTTAGAAGGCATTAAAAAGAAACATAAAGGGGAAAAAAAAAACCCAAAACCCAACTCTGGAGACCAAAGCCAGGCCCACTCTGCTCTAGCTGCTGATTGCAGGGCTGTAGTCACCCCTGTTTTTAGGGATGTTGCTCTTGCTTACCCCATCATTGTGTTGCTGTCTGGTTTAGATTTAAGAAGTTTGTTCTGCAAGAGCAGGAATCACCAATCCTGCTCTCTGCTGCACGTTGGATCCAATGCACAGCACTGCTCCTGCAGCACTAACAGCGACCCTCAGCTTCCTCCTGCTGCTGTCTTCTTTCTCCAGCAGTCCCCCACAACCTAGAAGTGTCCTTCTGTGTTTCGGTTCAATCCTGTCCATGCCCTTGTCCACTTTTTCCAGCAGTTCCCTACAACCCAGAGGTGTTTGGGGCCAGATCCCTGGAGGTGTTTTTGTCCAGGCTGGCAGAGGCTGTGGGCAGCCTGCTCTAGGGTAGGGTGTCCCTGGGCATGGCAGGGGGGTTGGGACTGGCTGATCCTTGTGGTCCCTTCCAACCCTGACTGATTCTAAGGGATTCTGAGGCAACCTCAAGGCTGAGAGAAGGCAGAGAGCTCAGAAGCAGCAGGTTCTCTCCAGCCCTCCAATCTTGCCTGATTCCTGTGGCCCCTCTATTTTCTGTGCTCCACAACCTCCCTGGGCAACCTGTGCCAGTCTCTCACCACCCTCACTGCAAACAACTTCCTCCTAACATCCAGTTTCAGTCTGTTCTCTGACACTTCAAACCCATTCCTCCTCCTCCTCTCATCCCCAGCCCTTGTCAATAGTCCCTCCTGGAGCCCCTTTCAGATCTTCAAGGCCACTCCAAGGTCTCCTGGCAGCCTTCTCCTCTGCAGGCTGCAGAGCCCCAACTCTCTGTGCCTGTGCTCAGTAGCAGAGCTGCTGCAGCCCTCTCAGCTACATCTCGGTGGCTTCCTCTGGACTGGCTCCTAGGTAAAGGCAAGAAATCAAACCACAGAATTGTCAGGGCTGGAAGGGACCCTTTAAGGTCTCTTCCAACCTAAACCATTCTATGATTCTATGACCTCAAGGCTCACCCAGAAACCTGCTCCCCCGTTGGCAGGATATGATCCATTGATGAAAAAAACCACCAAACCAACCCAAAACCCCAAACCCCAACCAACCAAACCACATGGAAAAGATCAATGATTTTTTTTTTTTTTCCCCTTTTTAAAGAGGCTTTAGGGTCTTCGTCCTAACAAACTGTCAGCAGTTCTAAATCAGGGATGTGCTCAAACTCTTTGCCAGTTAGCCCAAGCCACGCAAAAGCTGCGCCCGAGCCGGCAGAGGGAAGAATTCCTCTGGACGAAGCCTGTTAAGGAAAGGAGCTTTAGTTTAACAAGGGTGTGAGAAGAAAGCAGGGCAAAAGGAGCCAGAGAACTTCACGAGTAAATGAAATGCCTCAGCGTTCAGAGCCCCCGAGTTGGTGTTTAGGAGCTGCCAGAGGATTTATTAAGCCTTTTGACTTTACGGCGGCGCAACAGAGAAGTGCAGGGATCGTAGCCCCGGTCAGAGGGGGAACTCAGGAGATGCAGAGAGCTGCAGGGACTGCCTGGTGATGGTCAGGCAGGGCTCAGCCAGCCAGTTGAGACTTCTCCAAGGGCCACCTGATAATGGTTGCCTTGTAGAAAACCTGGGGCTTGGCCATCCTTGAGCTGTTTGTGCTGCTGTGGTGGCAGCAAACAGGATGGGTCAAGTCCCAAGCAACCATTAAATGGCAGTGACCTTGGTTTGAACTGGCAAAGGGCATCTTAGGAGGAAGTTCTTCACAATGAGGGTGCTGAGAAACTGGCACAGGCTGCCCAGAGAGGTTGTGGAGCACAGAATGGGCGGTGAGACACTGGCACAGGTTGCCCAGAGAGGTTGTGGAGTACAGAATAGGCGGTGAGACACTGGCACAGGCTGCCCAGGGAGGTTGTGGAGCACAGAGTGGGTGATGAGACACTGGCACAGGCTGTCCAGGGAGGTTGTGGAGCACAGAGTGGGTGATGAGACACTGGCACAGGCTGTCCAGGGAGGTTGTGGAGTACAGAATGGGTGATGAGACACTGGCACAGGCTGTCCAGGAAGGTTGTGGAGTACAGAATGGGTGATGAGACACTGGCACAGGCTGCCCAGGGAGGTTGTGGAGCACAGAATGGGCGGTGAGACACTGGCACAGGTTGCCCAGGGAGGTTGTGGAGTACAGAATAGGCAGTGAGACACTGGCACAGGCTGCCCAGAGAGGTTGTGGAACACAGAATGGGTGATGAGAAACAGTCACTAGTTGCCCAAAGATGTTGTGGAGCACAGAATGGTTGATTAGACAGTGGCAGAGGTTGCCCAGGGAGGTTGTGGAGCACAGAATGTGATCAAGATTGAAGATGCTCCTTCCCTGGAGGTGCTCAGGACCAGGCTGAATGAGGTCTTGAGCGACCTGTTCTAGTGGGAGGTGTCCCTGCCTATGGCCCAGGGGGGTTGGAACTGGCTGAGCTTTGAGCTCCCTTCCAACCTAAACCATTCTGTGATTCTAATGTGCATGAAGTGTGTGTTGTTCCTTGCCTATGGCACAGGAGGGTTGGAACTGGCTGAGCTTTGAGCTCAGGTGTTCAGGACCTGAGGTTGGATGAGGCCTTGAGCGACCTGTTCTAGTGGGAGGTGTCCCTGCCTATGGCCCAGGGGGGTTGGAACTGGCTGAGCTTTGAGCTCCCTTCCAACCCAAACCATTCCATGATTCCATGATCATCCTTGGGGCTCTCTGCTGCAGCCCTGCACCGCCGCTTGCAGATGGCAGAACCTGGCGAACGAAGCCTGAGGAATTATTGGCTTGACCCTCGAGGTACTTAAAACCCAACACATAGTGAACCTTTTAGAGCAATTTAACTACCCAGATAAAAAAAAACAAAAACAAAAACCAACAAAAAACCAACATACAGCCAAAGCCTGCCTAATCAAAGAGCCCTCTAAATGGCATGGAGACAGCTTTATGGTGCTTGGCTTCCACATCAGAGCCCTGGCCTGTCGCCTATGGATGCATTTGAGACACTTGGCAAAATAAATAACTAATAATAAATGCACCCAGCATTTGATGTAGGGTTTTATAAATCCCTGCCTCGAAATGAGTTTGGAATTGCCCGGGATAGGGCAAAGAGAGAGAGAGGGAGAGAGGGAGGCAGAGGGAGCTTGCAAAATATTCATGAAAGGAGCCAAAACTATTTACAGTGCTTTGCTTTAAAACAGCCTGGGCTGGAAAGGGAGAGGCTCAGGAAAGTGTTAGCCCTGCACAGGGCTGGGGGTAGCTGTGGTGCTGTTGGGACAAGGGGGTTACAGAGGAGGGTGGCTGCTCCCCAGAGCTCTGTGCTGAAGGAGAATCAGAGGATCATAGGATGGGTTAGGTTGGAAGGGAGCTCAAAGCTCAGCCAGTTCCAACCTCCCCTGTGCCATAGGCAGGGACACCTCCCACTAGAACAGGTCACTCAAGGACTCATCCAGCCTGGTCCTGAACACCTCCAGGGAGGTTGTGGAGCACAGAAGCACCCAATGTGATCTTTGATCACATTGGGTGCTTCTGTGCTCCACAACCTCCCTGGACAACCTGTGCCAGTGTCTCACCACCCTCAACTTGTGCCAGTGTCTCACCACCCTCAACTTGTGCCAGTGTCTCACCACCTTCAACCTGTGCCAGTGTCTCACCACCCTCACTGCAAACAACTTATTCCTAACATCCACTTTCAATCTCCCCTCTGACACTTCAAACCCATTCCTCCTCCTCCTGGCATACCAGACCTTGTCAATAGTCCCTCCCCAGCCTTCCTGTAGTACCCTTGCAGTGCAGCTCTGGAGCCTCCAACACAAGCAGGACATGGAGGTGTTGGAGCCAGTCCAGAGGAAGCCACCAAGATGCTCAGAGGGCTGCAGAACGGAGTCCAAGCCCGCATGGCACAAGGGATGGGTGGCAGGGGCTGCATAAAGTGACCCAGGAACATCTGCTCTACAGACATTTCACACTGGGAGAGCCACTTGGTGGTGATGGTGGTGATCAGTGGTGCCAGATCCAGCTGGAGAGCTGGAACCAGTGGAGTCCCCCAGGGATCAGAGAGTGATGATCAGTGGTGCCAGATCCAGCTGGAGAGCTGGAACCAGTGGAGTCCCCCAGGGATCAGAGAGTGATGATCAGTGGTGCCAGATCCAGCTGGAGAGCTGGAACCAGTGGAGTGCCCCAGGGATCAGAGAGTGGTGATCAGTGGTGCCAGGGCCAGCTGGAGAGCTGGAACCAGTGGAGTCCTTCAGGGATCAGAGAGTGGTGATCAGTGGTACCAGGTCCAGCTGGAGAGCTGGAACCAGTGAAGTGCCCCAGGGATCAGTGCTGGGTGCAGTCCTGTTCAACACCTTCAACAATGACCCTGCAGCACTGTCTGCAGTTCTGCAGCCCCCAGCACAAGCAGGACATGGAACTGTTGGAGCCAGTGCAGAGGAGGCCACTAAGATGCTGAGAGGGCTGCAGCAGCTCTGCTCTGAGCACAGGCACAGAGAGTTGGGGATCTGCAGCCTGGAGGAGAGAAGGCTTCCAGGCAGACTTTGGAGTGGGCTTCAGCTGGGCTTTAGCTAAGTGAAGAGCTGAGAGACCTGCTGGGGCACCAGGAAAGGTTGGCAGCTCCCATTTGCTATAAATCCACTCACCTTGTGAGAGCAGCAGACATAATAACAGCACCCACTTGGTGCCCTACTCTCTGTGCTGAAGACATCACTGAAGATACAGGAGTGAGGCTTCTGCCCCACTCACTGCCCACTGTCCCTGGGGGCAATGCTTGCAGCAATTCAGAATCCTTGCACAGAGAGCAAAGCTTTTGTGACAGGCAAGCAGGCTTCAGCCCTGCAAGCAAATATTCTCCAGTGCTCAGAGGAGAGGTCTCCTGCAGCAGGACACCTCAGCTGGTCCTCAGCTTCAGGATAGGCAAAGAAAGCTGTGGAAGTGCTTGGAAGAAGCTAAGCACAGACTTCAGCCCTGCAAGCAAATATTCTCCAATGCTCAGAGGAGAAGTCTCCTGCAGCAGGACACCTCAGCTGGTCCTCAGCTTCAGGATAGGCAGAGAAAGCTGTGGAAGTGCTTGGAAGAAGCTAAGCACAGGTCTTTCCCTATGCCATCACCACCATCACTGTGAGCTTTCTGTGTCTTAAGGGAGGCTACAAGAAAGCTGGGGATGTCAGGCAGTGATAGGACCAGGGGGACTGGAACAGCAATGGAATGGATGCAAACTGGAAGAGAGAAGGTTTCAGCTCCACAGGAGGAGAAACTTATTTAGAGTGAGGGTGACAGAGCCCTGGTGCAGGCTGCCCAGAGAGGTTGTGGAGTCTCCTTCTCTGCAGCCTTCCAAACCCACCTGGTTGCCTTTCTGTGTGGACTACCCTGGGCGATGCTGCTTTTGGCAGAGGCAGTTTGACTCGATGATGTATGGAGGTCCCTTCCCTTTGGAGGTTCTGTGGTCCTGTGCATGTGTGCGTGGGGAGAGGAAATGTGGTGGATGTTCTGGCTTGTGCAAATCTGGCTGCACGCCTCATGCTCACACGTGCAGATCATCACAGGCTGATGCACAAATCCTCCCCTGGCTTATTTATGAATGTTTCCACTTAAGTACATTAAAAGAAAAAAAAAAAAAAATTACAATCATTTGCTGTGCTTTCCAGCTTCAGGGATTTGTTTGGTTGGTTGGTTTGGTTTGGTTTTTGTTTTTAGTTTGGTTTTGTTTTTTTTTTTGGAAGGGGCAGTGAGAATGCAAATACTCTCTGGTAAAAAATAAAGAGAGAGGACAAAGAAGACAGTGAAGATGTGACATGATTCCACGATTCTGTGACTAATTCCATGATTCTATGACTGATTCTAAGATTCTGTGATGCTGTGATTCTGTGAATCTGTGAATCTGTGATTCTATGATTCTCTGATTCTAATTCTATTATTATTATTATTATTATTATTATTATTATTATTATTATTATTATTATTATTATTATTATTATTATTATTATTATAT
>VWZI01002517.1:82189-128751 GCA_013396835.1 Psilopogon haemacephalus | reverse complement strand
CTGGATGATCTTTGAGGTCTCTTCCAACCTAGACCATTCTGTGATCTCTGGAGGTCCTTTCCAGCCCCATCCATTCTGTGATCCTGTAATTGTGTACTTGTATCGGCCAAGATTTGATTAGAGTCTGAGAAAAAAAAAAAATTGCTGCATATAGATCTGATTAAATGTAAAAGTAGCTTGGGTTAAAAATGAATTATAATTTCATCAGCCGATGATAAATGCAAACATCTGGAATGCACTGTGGATGGTAAGAAGTTAATGTTCTGCCAGCTTAACTCCCATCAGTCAGTTGCAGCGTGTCTCCTTTACACTTTACATAGGAATTACAGGAATTGAAGTTACATGAATTGCAGTCAGAAAGTTGCACCTAAAGCACAGATCTCTTACCACAGCTTGAGAAGATATCACAATATTTTAAACAGACCTGATTAATTATTAAGTTGCTCAGTGGTAAAACAGTTTTACATTGATCTGTAGGTTTAGTCCGTGCAGTTAAGTTGCTTTGCACAAACCATCCTGGCTCCTTGGGTCAGCTAATTCTTTAGATAAAGTTAGGTACCTAAAGGAACCAATTCACATTCAGAGCTGCTGAGTATTTCTGTCAACTTCACAGCTTAGTGATCTGTTAAAAGATATGAAAGTCATAACTAATCAGATTATGTGGATGCTAACTATAGATGTTTAACTCTAAAGCCTTGATATTACTATTAATGGGTCTGTTAAACATATGGGAGAAAGCTCATCCAATAGATAAACAATGATAATTGACAAATAAATGTAATATTTCAGTGCCCTGAGCTAGTCCCACAGTTAAATGTTTTTAAGTTTTTCAGAAAGCAGGCATTACACATTTTCTCACCAGCTGATGGTACTTGACAATTTGCAGAAGGGTCACCTACCTAATTTGATAAACAATCAAATGCTGTGGATCAAATGGAACTTAAATATGATATATATCAAAACAAATAATTAAATTTATGTTTAAAAGTTACTGCTGTGCATTACAAGCGGGATAAATTTTCCTGAATTATTCTTTTTCCTTGGGTATTGATGCAAATCACAGGTTGGCTGACTTCAGCATATCATATTGGGGATGTGTGGCACGTTTATCACAGAGCAGTAACTCTTGCCTCAGCTATGGTTAGAGGAAGTAAGCACTTAAAATTGGAACGTCACAGAGTAGTTTGGGTTGGAATCATCTAGTTCCAGCTCCTCTGGCATGAGTAGGGACATCTTTCACTAGATCAGGTTGCTCAAAGCCCCCATCCAATCTGACCTTGAATGCTTTCAGGGAAAGGGTCACGCACAAGTTCTCTGGGGAATCTGTTCCAGTGTCTCATCACCCTCAAAGTGAAGAATTTCTACCTAATATCTAATATAAATCTGTACTTTTTCTGTTTAAAATCATTACTCCATGTTCCTGTCACTAAACTTATAGAGAAAGAGTCTCTCCTCATCCTTTTATAAAGCCCCCTTTAAGTACTAGAAGGTCTGTGGGATCTCCCCAGACCTTTCTCTTCTCTAAACTGAACAACCCCAACTCTCAACCTGTTCTCATATGAGAGGTGCTCCAGTCCCTTGGTCATCTTTGTGACACCCCTCTGGACCTGCTACAATAAGTCCATATCTTTTCTGTGCTGAGGACTGCAGAGCTGAATGTAGTACTGCAGGTGGAGTCTCCTCAGAGTGGGGTAGAGAGAACAGTGTTGCTTTTTGAAGTGTTGGAGTGAGTCCAGAGGAGAGCTGCAAAGGTGATCCAAGGGCTGCAACACCTCTGCTGTGAGGATAGGCTGAGGGAGCTGGGGTTGTTCAGCCTACGGAAGAGAAAACTCTGGAGGGACCTTACATCTGCCTTCCAATATCTGTAGAGGGACTTTTCATCAGGGTGTCTAGAGACGGGACAAAGCTGAGGGAGAGTAGACTGGATGTGAGGAAGAAGTTCTTCAGTAGGGGGGTGGTGAGACTCTGGCATAGGTTGTCCAGGGAGGTTGTGGCTGCCTCTTCCCTGGAGGTGTTCAAGTCCAGGCTGTGTGATGCCTCAAGCACCCAAGAAGGGAAAGGAGAACTATATTGGCCAGGCAATGCCTTATAGGTTGTGTTACCAGAGAGCGGAATAGAATAACAAAATTACAATATCCTGGGATGACCACATCTGTCCCCTAGGACAGGACTTTGTAGTTTTCTTAAGGGAACCTGGGACCCCCTCAAACTACATTCACCAATCATGCTGTGTGAAAACATAATGCTTGACTTTATCCAATTTCTTGTTTTTAAGGTGCAGAAGGCTGAAACTTCAGCCGTTAGCTTACCTTTGGCGTCGGAACCAGGAAATTCTCCTTAAAGAAATGATCTCGTCTCACATTCAAGCCATAATCATTAAAGTGGCAGCTTTTGGTGCGTATTCAGATTGTGAGCAATGTTGTCTGCTTAAACTTCCCGTGGGCAAGCCGCAACGTAACAGAGAAAACCAGAATGTATTTATATTTTTACTATGTTTTAGGATAAAAAATGTTAATATGAAGAAAAAGTTAACAAATTATATGGCTGAAAAGGTCATACTGCCTGAAAAATTTAACCTGTATGCAATTCATTTATGGAGGGGACATGGGAAAGATGGAAAGCAGTTGTCCTGTAGAAGTCATTACATTAATTTTGTGATTTTTTTTGTTTGTTTTGTTCTAGTTTGATTTTGATTTGCAGTAAAGTTGCAGATTCCCTCAATTACACAGATATCAAGCAGTGTGATTCAGTAGTGCTTTTCTCACTTTTAGAAGGCCAGTTATAAACACATTGTTTTCTGCTACAAAATTCTTCTTGGAAATAAGGATCTTTTTTTTAAAGGGCTAGTTTCCAAGCCAGCTAAAGTACGTTTGATGTTATTTTTTCCATAAAATGGAATGCTTTCATTGCTTAAGATGACATGAAAGAAAACCACAAGTCCACAGAGAATATATAACTTGCTTTTTCCCATCAGAAGTACCTTTAAAAGAAAATATATGATTTAAATAATAGATAAAACTGTTTCACAAGTAGGCATCATTGATGACCTGTCTCATGCCCAAGGCAAGATAAGATTGCCTTTTGTATTCTGCAGTCTTAAAAACCTTTAAACTACACTAGTAAGTGCACAAAGAGTGCTTTGTGGACTGTCCATTGAAAGAGCAAATACCATAAATACTTGGAGATAGCAATTAGATAGAAAATCTTTCCAAGTTTTTTTTTCCTTTCTTTTGGCTACAGGTAAAAGAAAGATCTTATCAGAGTCAATTTCTCACCTGCCTCAGGCAGATGTAATTAGATGTAAGCAAATTTAATGGAGCTTGTGTGCTCTGGGGCCATTCTGTAATGCTTTAATAATTGCATGCCTTATTAAAGTGGATTTAAGGTATGAAGGCTGTTTAACATATCAAGTGGCAAAGAAGATAAGATACAGTTTAACTTTTTGCCTCTTACATTAATAATCGAAGCTAAACTGCAATGAAAATATTTTAAATAGATTTCAGAGTCTGAAGGGTAATGCATCAATGCTACATTGCACAGATGTGAATGTGAGAAGCAAATCTGTCACCTGAGCTTGGCATTCATCAGCGTTGGCATACTCCTACACTTGCCTTGTCCTGTTCTCCATTAACTTACTGCCAGTATTGGCACGGTAAAAGGCTGTCACTTTATATAGAAAACACACAGTTACGCAAGTAAATGAACAGTGGTTTAGTGCATTTCCCTAAACCCACCATTACAAATTAATACCATCAGCTGTGCCAGTGGCAAGAGTTTTCTGTCTTTCCAGATGGGCTACCAATTGCTCTCAGTGACACGCAAAAGAACTATTGTTAGCAAGCCTTCATCACATGCCTTCTGTTGATCTATAAGTAGATCAGCTTCCTTTCCTTCAGAGTGTATTTCAGAGGCTTGGAGGATGAGAGAACATTACATGAGCTAGCAGCAAACCTGAGCTATCAAAANAAAAAAAAAAAAAAAAAAAAGGCTTCTTACGCAGGTTTATCTTCAGTGCCATTTTCTTGCTGACAAAGATGCCTGTATGATGCATGATGCTTTTAAATTTGATATATACCCCTTCCTAAGTGGAAATCCTAGAAAGTCAGAATGAGGTTACTCAGTAATAACTAAAACAGAAGCAGTTATTGATTGTTTTTAACATGTGTGTGCCAGAAATTCCAGTTGTGTCCATTGCTCATGTGAAACTGTAATATTATATACAGAAGCCTGAAGGAGTTGGGGTTGTTCAGTTTGAGAGGAGAAGGCTCTGATGAGACCTCAGTGTGACTTTACAGTATCTGAAGGGGGCCTACAAGAAAGCTGGTGAGGGACTTTTTAGGGTGTCAAGTAGTGATAGGACTGGGGGGAATGGATCCAAGCTAGAGGAGAGAAGATTTAGGAAGAAGTTCTTCACCATGAGGCTGGTGAGACAGTGAAACAGGTTGCCCAGGGAGGTGGTGGAAGTCCCATCCCTGGAGGTCTTTAAGACCAGGCTGGCTGTGGCTCTGAGCAACTTGATCTACTGGAAGGTGTCCTTGCCCATGGCAAGGGGGTTGGAACTAGATCCTTGAGGTCACTTCCAACTCTGACAATTCTGTGCTTCTGTGAAGTACAATTTGGGATAGTGTGAGTTTTACATCATCTGTGCACTGGAAGAAGCTGCCCAGGGAGGTCGTAGATGTGCTTTTCCTGGAGGTGTTGAAGGCCAGCTTGGATGCAGGCTTTGAGCAACCTGGAAGGTGTCACTGGTCATGGCAGGGTGGTTGGAACTAGCTGATCTTTAAGGTCCTCTCCAACCTCTCCATTGTAGGACTCTATCAATTCAATGAATTGATGAAAGGAGCAGCATTCTTTGATAATGTCTCTGGCTTTTAGTGCTAAGCTATTTTCAAGTCCTTATTTGGGGTGTTGATGGAACTTCTCGTCACAGCGGAACATACTTGCTACATATGTTCAAAAAAACCTCAGACAATTCACAAACACAGCAAGATACTACTCATTTCTTTCTATGAAGGCATCAATACATGATCCCAGTTGTTTTCTTCCATTTTGTACTGTAAGTTCTTTATCTGTTAATAAAAAACTATATATTGCCATTATTCTTAGCTTGTTAAGCTTAGACAGGATTGTTCCATTGCCTTTTCCTTGTGCAGTGACCAGACACTGAAGCTGTAGTAAAATCTGTTGACAGTCTTCTGAAGGTTCTAGAGCTAACCCAGCATGTGGGAGCTGTTTACTTTAATGCTGTTTTATTTAAAGAGTAGAGCTTGATCCTGCTTCATGAAAAGCAGGATGTATCAGTTACTTACTGGGCGGGGGGGGAAGAAAGAAACAAAATAAAAGTCTTTACCTTCAAAAATCATCCTTTTTTCTCACTTCTGACTCTTAACATGAGTGGTTGCATCTATCCTTTATAGTCTCTTATTTTCTCTCCATATTTCTGTACCTTTAAGGTCCCTTATTGTTGAGACTATTTTCTTCACAGGAAAAGAAGTTGAAATAGAAAGAGACTAGTTTTGATTCCAGAGAACTTACATCATTCATTTCCTATTTTCTTATTTAAAGTTCTAAATAATTCTGCTTTTTGGTGAACAGTCAATTAGAATCTTTCCAGAAACTTTATTTGACATCATCAGAAGTTATCTCAGTGCCTGACATCCATAATGATGACACTTACTAAACAAAAGTGCTGGAGGAGCCAGGAAAAAGAAGTAAACTTTCACTTAGTGTAACTTAATCACAGAATGACTTAAGCTGGAAGAGACCTTAGAGCTCATCTACTCCAATGTCCCTGCCATGGGCGGGGACACCTCTCAGCTAGACTCATCCAACCTGGCCTTGAGCACCTCTCAGGGAGGAGGCAACCACAGCCTCCCTGGGCAGTCTATTGCAGAATCCCACCACCAGGTTCCCAGTTCCCTTTTATTTCTCCAAAGCCTGTGCTAATTCTGTGTAAATTAGATTTTAAGGAAGTTAGTAATAATGATTTTGTATATTTGCTTTTAACCTTATTTTATGGAAGAAGTCAGAGAGGATCACAGGATGTTAGGGACTGGAAGGGACCTCTATAGACTCCAAACCCCCTGCCAGAGCAGAGTGGGATGAAGATGCACTTTTTGAATGATAAGTTTGGTTAGTCAGGAAAGGACAGAGTTTTATCCCTATATTATCAACAGGTAACAGTTAAATCATACTTTATGGGGGTATGTGTGATAGTAATTCTTTCACAATACATGTCTTGAAATAAGAGATAGACTATAGCCTGTGTACCACCAGAGCTCTGGGCAGCTTGGTCTAGTTGAGGATGTCTGCTGACTGCAGAGGGGGTTGGACAAGGTGACCTTTGGAGGTCCCTTCCAGCCCAAGCCATTCTGTGATTCTATGATTCTTTGATTTTATGGTTTCTTAAAAACAATAATTATGATTTATTCAGCATTTTTGCTAAGACGTAAAAACAGATTTATTTTGTTTTTATATATTAAAAGACATTCTTAAAAATCTAGACTTCTAAATTTCTGAACATATGTAAAAAAACTAAACATGTTCTTGTTAGTAAGGTAAGGCTTTGGAATGTGGATTTTATTAGCTGAATGTAATGCCATAAAAACGGAGCTTGATTTTTCTAATGGTCTAGATAAATGCAAGTAATATCAAGTGGTTACCCCTCAGGTGAGGCCTTTATGCTACAATAATACATGTGTTCAAAATGAGCCATTTGAATGACAGTTCTTGTGTGTAAGTTAACAGGAGAGAAATGCCTTTTAGTAGTGTTCTTTGGTACATTTCATTTTTTTCTTCGCTGCAGAGCAGAGCCCTGAATTTTTAACTCATTTTTGACATTGACGCAGTTCTCTACAATGCTTAGCTTGTGGCTCTACCTGAGAGGGCTCTGCAGCCATTGCTGATACCTGCAGGGAGGAGCTCTGCTCCTGTCAGTGGATTTATCAGGAATTACAGAGGGAGCAGGAATTACTTTGAAGTGATTATATAATTTGTTTTATCACATACTGATTTTACAGTCAAACTAGGCCACAAAATTGGAGATGAGAGCCCAATTTGTTTTCCTGAATGCTTCCTTCTGAGGTGTTTCTGTCATCATGTAGAGGTCTATCTCAGAGAAATAAAGTCCCACTTGCTATTGTGACGGCACATAATAAATCGACTGCTGTAGTTCAGTTGGGGAGTTAAAATGCATTGAAAATAATGGAGCATAACATTCTAGGGTTAACATTTATCCATAGATGATGCAGTTAAATAAAACAGACATTAACTTCAAGGTCAGTCAGTAAAGTAATAAAAATGAATATTTTAATTGAATTGTAATTGCTTCCCATTGATACACGCAAGTTAAATAAAATAGATGTCAGGGCTGCAAATTATAGTTCCCTTCCTAATTAACTTCTTAATTCTGCATATAGTCACCCAGACCCTGGGCCTTGTTGTTGGTTTATCCAACCATCTAGCTTTCTTCACGTCTTTCACGAAGGAAAAATCTGGAGGATGTGGTTAAATAGAATGTCCCAAGAATTTACAATACATTTGGTTTGGTTTTTTTTTTTAGTCCAACTCATTTTAAGAATCTGAATCAATCTATTTCTTTGTTTAAAGGAAAACATAGCCCACCAGCAGTATAGATTGATATTAACTGGTTTGTAAGTATGGTTATAGATATTTGATTCTGCTGATAGTAGCAGTAGAATCACAGAATCACAGAATTGTTACAGGCTGGAAGGGACCTTGAAAGATCATCTAGTCCAACCACACAGCTTCATCTGTACATGCATACCATCAGAGATCTGGATTGCTGGTTCTAAAAATTACAGCTGACTCTGCTTCTTGATGCCCTTGCTGATGGTCTCTGTCCAGTCACAATACAAACCTCCTGAAAACTAGAGGAAATAATATTTTAGGCTTTTACTGAGAAGCAGAAAGGGTACATTACACTTTCACAGCTTTTCATGTAGGTGTGGGATCTTACTAAAAAGCTTACCTATACAATTTTCTGCGTATACATAGACAATTTATTTTATGTTTTGTATCCTATTTGTATAACAGTTTCTTTAAAGTTACTGGTTTGTGTTCATTAAGGGGCAGAAGAGTAGGAAAATCCTACTTGATATCAAAGTTGGGAAAGCAGTGGTACAAATCTGATAACTTTTCACTCTGCAGCCTTCTTATAGCCCACTTCAGGTACTGGAAGGCTACTAAATGTGTCTCTTGTTTTCACTTTAATTGAAACCAGTTTGTTATTATCAAGGAGAGGAGTTGCTTTTCTTAGAAATGTAGCTATGTTAATGAATAATCTTAATGTAAATTTGGGAAATTGGTACTGTAAAATGGTAATATGGTACTTCTTATTATTCTTTTATTTCAAGAGAAAACACTTCTTTAGACTACTGTCTTTCCTCTTAACATCAAGGACTTAATGCTACATTGGTATAAGGTGAAAGACATCACCAGAATCATTGGAACTATTGAAATGGAACAAAGATACTTCAAAATTATTTCCACAAGCATAAATTTATCATTATCTTGTATCTCCTAACATGCATTTTTAGTCTGTTAATAAAAAGCGGTAAGACAATACCAAAAAAAAAAAAAAAACAGGGAGGAAAAAACCTCAGTCATCTTTCAATTGAATTATTAAGCAGTTTTTAAAGTGTTCCCCTAGATATGGAATTTTTAATATGCTTTAATGAAATATTTAAAAACTTTATTAATACTTTGAGATCTCATTTACTTGTTTTAGTTTCCCACGAGTTTGAATATAGCAAGACCCTGATTGTAAAAATTAAAAAACATATCAACTGTTTGAACTCAGCAATGACTTCATATAAATAGTATACCACACATTTATATAACAGCTTTCATCATCAGTGAACTGAAGTGCTTTGCAAGGTACATACTTCAGAAATTGCTTCTAAATGGAGTAATTCTGGAGACAGCTCTTTAATGATACCCATTATTGTATAAACCAGCTGCGTAGGAAAAAATAGACAAGGATTGCATTCAGTACAAAAACCCCTCCAAACTGCAGTTAAGAGTAGTAAAAAATGGGATCACTGAACACTTCCTAGTGTTCCTTTGTTTTTAGAAGTAATTTTTTTGTGTGTTCGTCTTATTTACTTCATAAGTTAAGGCTTGTTCACAAATCACAGAAATCATCCAATTGGAAGAGACCTCAAAGATCCAGCCCTTGACCCTGCACTGAAGGGTTAACACTAAACCTTGTCCCTAAGCACCAGGTCCATACGCTACTTAAACAACTCCAGAGATGGTGACTCAATCACTGCCAATGTTTGAGAATTCTTTCAGTGAAGAAATATTTTCTAGCACCCAGCCCAAACTTCCCATGGTGCAGCTTGGAACCATTTCCTCTGGTCCTGCCACTTTACGCCAAGGAGCAGAGGCTGCCCCGTCCTCACTCCAGCCTCCCTTCGGGAAGCTGTAGAGAATGATGAGGTCTCTCCTCAGCCTTCTTCAGACTGAACATCTCCAGCTCCCTCAAATGCTCCTCACAATCAATGTGTTCCAGACCCTTTACAGACCTCATTGCCCTTCTCTGAACACACTCCAGGACCTAAATTGCTGTCACATCCAACTAGGATATCTGTTTGGCTGAAGAAGTTACCATCTCTTGAAACAGTTGTTGCTGAATAGTTTGTATCCCAGTACCTATTTCTGCAAATTACTGGATTTATTCCTGAGAAGTGACCATTTCATAGCTATGAGATGGCAAAACTCTTAAAGTCAAAATACTGAAACAGGAACACAGAGGGGCACAATAAAGGAATTAGCAAATGTTAATAAGGGTTCCTCTTTTTTTTTTTTTTTTTTTTTTTTTAACCAAGGAAAATAGATCAAAATGTAGAGATCACAAGATCACAGAGGATATTTTGTGATGAGTCCGAAGGTGCAACAACCAAGGCATTCTGTAACTCTGAATTTTCTTTTTATTTCCATTGTTTGTAATTCTTTTTTGCTATGGGTTACACACACAAAATGGGATTTAAAAAAAGGTTTTTGTCATGGAAAATTTTGTGATCTTTCTAGTAATCTGTGGGAACAGAAAATTGCCTTGTGTTTTACTTTAATAGGTATCTTGGAGGTAACTTAAGACTCAGGAGTAATTTCTGTGTAGCACTTCTGTTACCATAGACCCACATATTTATTTCACTGAGCAGTGAAATTCCAAGGACAGGTAAACAACAGATTTTGCATTTGACTTGCAATGAAAAAGTAATCAGCCTAATTCTCCACAGACATGGCAATCAGGTGCCCTGATAGAATAAGAAAATACTAACCAGCTGAATTTTCTGTGGGATAGAAATCATTTTAGATACAGTGGGACTCATTTCTAAGGTGAACATAGAATAATAGAGTTGGGTTGGGTTGGGTTGGGTTGGAAGGGACCACTAAAGGACATCTGGTCCAGTGCGTCTGTGGTCAGCAGGGACATCCTCCACTAGATCAGGTTGTTTAGAGCCTTGTCCAGCCTGACCTTGAATAGCTCCAGGGAGAAGTCTCAACTACCTCCCTGGGCAACCCGTGCCAGTGTTCCACCACCCTCATGGTGCAAAACTTGTTCCTATTGGATACCTAAATCTGCTCTACTCTCATTCCAAAATATTGTCCCTTGTACCTATCACTGCAGGTCTTTGCAAACAGTCCCTCTGCTGTCTTCTTGCAGGTCCACTTCAGGTACTGGCAGGCTATTATTAGGTCTCCTCAGAGCCTTCTTTTCTCCAAGCTGATCAGCCCCGGCTCCCTCGACCTGTCCTCATAGCAATGTCTTCCAGTCTCTGGATCATTTTTATGGCCCTCCTCTGGACCTGCTCCTATGCTGAAGAATTTTTTTTTTTATTTTTTTTTTTTAAGGCTTAGATCCAGATGAGCATCTAGGAAAAACTCTGGATGAAATGGAACCTTACCTATTGAAGGTGAGTATTACTTAAAGAATACTGATACAGGTAAAAAGTAATGCAGAAATTCAGTAAAATTAGCTTAATCCATAATTAATTAGATACTTTAAAGATTTAGGTGATAACCCAAGGTGTGTTTTTATAGACAGAATCTAAGTCATAGAATCAGCCAGGTTGGCAGATACCTCCAATGTCATCCAGTCCAACCTATCACCCAGCCCTATCCAATCAACTAGACCATGGCACTAAGTGCCCCATCCAGTCTTTTCTTGAACATCTCCAGGGATGGTGACTCCACCACCTCCCTAGACAGCCCATTCCAATGCCAATCACTCTCTCTGTGAAGAACTTCCTCCTAATATCCAGCCTATACCTCCCCCAGCACAACTTGAGACTGTGTCCCCTCGTTCTGTTGCTGGTTGCCTGGGAGAAAAGACCAACTCCCACCTGCCTACAACCTCCTTTCAGGTAATTGTAGACAGCAGTGAGGTCACCCCTGAGCCTTCTCTTCTTCAGGCTAAATACCCCCAGCTTCCCCAGCCTCTCCTCACAGGGCTGTGCTCCAGGCCTCTCACCAGCTTCATCATTCTTTTCTGGACATGTTCCAGTACCTCAACATCTCTCTTGAACTGAGGGAACCAGAACTGAGCACAGTACTCAAGGTATGGCCTGACCAGTGCCAAGTACAGGGGAAGGATAACCTCCCTTGACCTGCTGGCCACACTGTTCTTGACACAGGCCAGGATGCCATTTGCTCTTCTGGTCACCTGGGCACACTGCTGGTTCATAGTCAGCCTACTACCTACCAGCACCCCCAGGTTCCTCTCTGCCTGGGTGGTCTCCAGCCACTCTGTCTCCAGTGTGTAGCACTGCCTGGGGTTGTTGTGGCCAATATGTAGAACCCTGCAGTTAGCCTTGTTGAATCTTATCTCATTTGGTCTGTGACCACCCATCCAGCCTGTCAAGGTCCCTCTGCAGGGTGCTGCTATCCTCCAACTGATTAACACCTGCTCCTAACTTTGTATCATCTGCAAACTTACTGATGCTGGACTCAATCTCCTCATCTAGGTGCTCAGTAAAGATATTGAACAGGATAGGGCCAAGCGCTGATCCCTGGGGCACACCACTAGTGACTGGTCACCAGCTGGATGTGGCACCATTCACCACCACTCTCTGGGCTTGGCTTTCCAGCCAGTTCTTGACCCATTTCAGAGTGGATCTGTCCAAGCCACGAGCTGCCAGCTTTGCCAGGAGCTTGTTGTGGCAAACGGTGTCAAAGGCTTTGCTGAAGCCTACATCCACAGCCTGCCCCACGTTCACCAGGCAGGTAACCTGATTGTAAAAGGAGATCAGGTTGGTCAGACAGAACTTGCCCTTCCTAAGCTCATGCTGGCTGGGCCTGATCCCTTGGCCATCCTGTAGTTGCTGTGTGATTACACTCAAGATGACCTGTCCCTAACCTTGCCTGGCACTGAGGTCAGGCTGACAGGTCTGGAATTTCCCCGTTCCTTCTTCTGGCCCTTCTTGTGAATGGGCATCACACTGACAGCTTCCAGTCTTCAGGGACCTCTCCAGTGAGCCAGGACTGTTGATAAATGGTAGAGAGTGGCTTGGCCAGCTCATCTGCCAGCTCTCTCATCACCCTGTCTCTGATGTGCACTTTCAGTATGAAAAGGGCTCTTTCTGGAGGTACTGCACAAATTGCTGGCAATATCTTTCAAACAAACTTCAATATTAAGGGAACTCTAGCTCATTTTTCAGTATGATAAAGCTAAATAACTGTGTGCAGGTTAAACTCTCACAGCAGTGCATGGTATTGGTAAAATCATAGGTGATGCAAAGCTTGGTAGAATCATAGAATGATTTGAGTTGGAAGGGACTTTGAAAGGTCATCAAGTCCATTCTCCTGAGCAGTGAGCAAGAATGTCCTCCACTAGACCAGGTTGCTCAGAGCTTTGTGGATCCTGACCTTGAATAACTCCAGGCATGGCCCCTGACAACTTGTTCCAGTGTTCCTCCATCCTCATGCTAAACAACTTGTTCCTAGCATCCAATCTAAATCTGCTCTTCTCTCATTCCAAACCACTGCTCCTCATTTTGTCACTGCAGGTCTTTGCAGACAGTCCCTCTGTAACCTTCTTCAGGTACTGGCAGGCTGCTATTAGATCTGTCCAGAGCCTTCTGTTCTCCAGTCTGAACAACCCCAGCACCCTCAGCCTGTCCTCATAGCTTCCCCACAGATATCTCCATCTGAATATTTGCTACAATTTTTTATACAGACTGACTTCAGTAGGGACTTTAAAAAATGGAATAAGGGTTTTATTCCAGAGGATGTATTTAATTCTATGCAACAGGTTACACAGTAATCAAAGCAGGGAAGTGCCTACAGGCACAGCCTTTAGACTTGTTTAAAGAAAATTATTTAACTAGGAGGTAAAAGAAAAGAAAAAAAAAAATCGTATTTTGTACATGAGTCTTCTTTGAGCTTGAGGTAGAAGGATCAAACATCAAGCAAAATACAGTTCGATACTAACAGCTCTGAACATGTATTTATACATGTTGTCTTTTACAAAGCCAGTTGGAAGAGAGTAGATTTATATTAGATGTGAAGAGTCTCTTCACTGTGAGGGCAGTAAGACAATGAAACAACCTGCCCAGTGAAGCCATGAATGCCCCCTCCCTGGAAGTGTTCAGGGCTAGATAGACGGGACTTTCAGCAGCTTGGGCTGGTTGAAGGTATCCCTGCCCATGGCAGGAGGGATTACACTCCTTGTAATCACTGTGGAAAGGTTACACAGTTAGAAAGAGCTCTTCTGATTTTTCTCTGTTAATTTTTCTTAGAAGCTTTGTTTATGTTGTTATGTTTTGTTTTTCAATGGATACTATGAGAGGAGGAATAAAAAGGTTTTGACTTACTGTTTTGTATGTTGTCCATTCTTGTTGCATCAATGTTAATTATTCTTGATGCATTTGTCCTATGGAAACCTTGTTGCTGTTGCTGACAGATGGAGTTCTCTTTTTTGTCAGGAGTGTAATTTTTTAATGAGCACTTGATTAAAGGTTTGCTTCTGCTTCTTTTCTATAAAAGACTATATGAAAGGAAAAATTTTTAAAAATACCTCTCATACCAAGACATTGAAAAATGATTTAATATATGTTCCAAGAGATTTAGAGTTTACACCACTGAACAACTAAACTGCCAGATACAGGATTACCAAGGTATTGTTTTCTCAGATCATTTGTACTTTTCTCCAAAATAAAAGCTGAAGAGGGTTCAGGCCTTTTATTTGATTGATTTCTAAGTATAAGATGTGGTCTTCAATTTTATGAAAGCACTCCCAGGTCTATGTCTTTCATTTTCTTCTTTCACACTGAAAAAAATTACTATTTTTTAATTTATTTTTTGCGAAGGTGATGTCTCAAGCTCTAAACAGTCCTTGAAGCTTTAAAATAAAGACAAGAGAACTGTAAAGTAATGCAAAGTATACATCCAGCCTCAAAAATAAGAGCACGGTATCAGTAGAATCTATCAAGCAGACTTGCTACACAAATATTCTAGTAACTACATTAAAAAATTGAACCTGCAATGAGTGTGAATAAGTCAGATTCATCCTTGCCTAAAAATAGACAATGAATTTGTAATTATTTTCTAACCCCCACCCCCCCCACCCCTGCCATGGCAGACTTTTTCTAGTCATCTCCTACATGTTAGAGCTGCAGTGCTACTTTGCAGAAGCATCGTGGGTGGGCATCTTTTCCTCCAAGTAAAACCATAAGGGGGTTAAATAAATATTCCCAGTAGTAACACTGGTGTTGGCAATGAAGTTGAGGACTGCAGTTCTGCTTCTTGTGAACTACTTGAAGCAGTATGTTAATGCTTGCTTAATGTGAAGGAAAAAAAAACGGACAGGACTTGGCTTGAAGCTGCTAGTGCTGGGACACTCTAGAAAGTGATACAATCTGCTGATGACAAGATTAATTTCTCCTGCAGAAAAAGGGAGGTTGTCCTCATGTTCAGGCATAGTAAATGTGCTTGGTTGCTACCTGTCATTGCAGTACGTTAATACAGAATTACAGTGGTTGTGCCATCCTTAAGCCAGCAACTTTGGTTCTTCCAGCACAGCTGCTCATTTAGAAAGAAGATTTAGATAGTTTCGAATGCGTTGGTTTATGGAGTTCTGTGTTTCAGTGGGATACTCAGAGCTTCAGGAATGTTCATAACTGGCCATGCTGATTTAGAAAGCATCTTCAGTACAATTTATAAAGAAAGCAGCATATTGCCACTTTTTTTATATCTTGCTTTAGTGTTTTGCTTTTGTGTCAGGAGATTCTCATTGATTCTAGTTATCAGAGTTCTTTGGAAGAAGAGATCTTTACCAAAATGCCGGATGCAGCTGTGAAATCTGCTGCCAAAAATTGTGTTTACTGCATATGTGTGTGTGAAGTGCTACTTCTTGTGTTGACTTACAGTGCAAGCTTCTCACAGAAATTAACTACCTATGCTAAAGAAAGATAAAGAGAGTCTGAACACTGAGGAAGGGCTGGGAATTAATTCATTTATATGACTGTTACAGTGCCAGTTCTGCTTAAAATATCAAAGTGGTGATTTTTAGAGCATTGTAATGTGCTTACAAATAAATCAAGAGCTATCTGTATGATATTTGGGGGTTTTCTGTCTTTTGAAAGTGCACATAGAAGTTTTCAGCAAAGTTTTTAACAGACTGCTTTAACGTAATACTGATCTATTTTAATCTTCCTTTTGTGTTAGCTTTCTGAGAAATATGGAGTCCATGCTTGTGGAGAAGGTGGAGAATATGAAACATTCACGCTGGACTGCCCTCTGTTTAAGAAGAAAATAGTTGTGTAAGGAACAGTTTCTTCTCTTTCCTCCTATTAAAGCAATGGGAACATATTCACATTTTGCTTGTGGCAACTTCTGTTGTCAGAGGTAAAACACGTCCTCTAAGTTCACAAACACTCACTTTGTTTAACACTGGCAAAGTCCTCTGAAAACCTAAATCAATAGATGACAAGACGAGACCTTCATAGAGGGCTATAAACTTTTTAGACATTTGCACTTTGGTTTACTTGCTGATTATAGCCTGCAGTAAAACTGGTACCTACACACTGACACTTTTATCCTTTCATGAAGTGTGAATTGCCTGTAATATTTATCTTTCATTACAGCTACATTTGATAAACTGCCACATCAGTAGCCTGTGGGTTCCGTTAGCCATGTGTGTGTGTGTGTGTCTGTTTTAAGTTTAGAAGTTTCAAATGATAGTGAGAAACAGTTTTGTTTAATTTTTAGAGGATATTTTAAATACAAGCTTTGAATGAATCCAGATCCTTTACACTGAGGACCTTATTCCTTTGGCATAAATTGCTAAAATCTCTGCAGTGGGATGTGGAAAATATATGTGTCTTGATGTAAGTTTCTCATTTGCCTGTTAAATAGTTAAGGCTGCTTGCTTTGAGTGATAGGTTTTGACTGCTGTTCTTTTCCTTAGCCAGGTAAACAGAGTAGTAATCGTGGCTTGTGATACTCAGTCTTTTCAGGGCAGGATAGGAGCACATAGACATGTTTAAGGCTTTTGTGGTGAGGTTCTGTTTGTTTCAGTTTTCTGTTAGACTCGGATCTGTCTGACAAAGGAGCAGAGAACCAAGAGCTCTTAACTGTTTCATTGCATGGCATTTGGGTGAAGCTTTGAGTGACAGACAAACCAGTAAATGAGATCACAGCTACTCTGGCAGATGTCTGCTGAACTGTGGGCTGACTGGAAGACATCTTCTCTGGAGTAAAATGAGAAGCTTGATAAATTGGTTATGAAAATAATTCCATGCAGGAGAGCAGTGGATTTCTTTAGTAGAAAAGAGATTCCAAATTTACCTTTGACTCCAAAATATGTGGGCTGGCTGCCAGGGGGGCATGAAGCTGCTATCCTCTTCAAGACAGGGTGAGAAAAATCATAGAATTATTTGGGTTGGAAGGGACCCCCAAAGGTCATTCAGTCAACCCCTCTGCAGTCAGCAGGGACATCCTCCACTAGATCAGGTTGCTCAGAGCCATCCTGACCTTGAATAGCTTCAGAGATGGGCTTCAGCTACCTCCCTGGGCAACCTGTGCCAGTGTTCCACTACCCCTGTGGTAAAGAATTTGTTCTGAAAATCCAATCTAAACCTACTCTTTTCTTATTTCAAACCTTTGTCCTTTGTCCTATCACTGCAGGCCTTTGCAAACAGTCCCTCTGCAGCCTTCTTGTAGCCTGCTTCAGCCACTGTCAGGCTGCTATTAGGTCTCCCTGGAGCCTTCTCTTCTCCAGGCTGAACAACCCCAACTCCCTCAGCTTGTCCTCATAGCAGAGGTGCTTCAATGCCCTGATCATTTTCCTGGCCCTCATTTGGACCTGCTCCATCAGGTGCATGTCCTTGCTGTGTTGAGGGTTCCATAGCTGGACACAGTACTTCAGGTGAGGTCTCACCAGAGCAGAGCATAGGGACAGGATCCCCTCTGTTTGTCTCTGGCCACACTGCTTTTGGTGCAGCCCAGGCTGCCATTAGCCTTCTCAGCTGCAAGCTCACACTGTTAGTTCATGTCCAGCTTCTCATCCACAAGCACCCCCAAGTCTTTTTCTGCAGGACTGCTCTCAATTTCATCATCTGTCAACCTGCACTGAGATCTGGAATTGCCCCAACCTGGGTACTTAGCCTCTGTTCTGCTGTACTTATATCTGTGTGCTCCAACTCACAAGTAAGATTTCTTCTTTTAGAGATATTTTTATGAGTAAGAGATATTCTTTAAATTCAACAGGTACATACATTTTTTGTTTTCCTTTCTGGTAGAAGCTTTTCCATTACTTTAAAGTAGTTCCTACATCATAGAATAGCATCAGATTTTCCTCTTCTAGAACTTGGAAGAACAAACAAGATATGTTTATTGAGCATATCCTCAGACACCAAGGATACCCAGATATAAGGAACTACTGGAACCTTGGTGGCTGATTTTTATTATTTCTAATGAAAATTAATCTTAATAAAGAGTTCCAAAATTGCCTTCTACTGACTTCGGTTAGCAATAGAAGACACCATGGTCATCTCAAAACACCAAGGGTGTGATTGTGTCACTCTACTCGGCAATGGTGAGCACTCACCTTGAGTACTGTGTTCAGTTTTCTGGCCCTCATTGCAACAAAGTCATTAAGGTCCTGGAGTAGCTCCAGAAAAAGGCAGCGAAGCTGGTGAAGCATCTGGAGAACAGGTCTTCTGAGAAGCATCTGAGGGAATTGGGGTTGTTTAGCCTGGAGAAAAGGAGGCTGAGGGGAGACCTTATCATTGTCTACAACTACCTGAAAGGAGATTGTCGTGAGGTGGGTGTTGGTCTCTTCTCCTTAGTAGCAAGTGATGAGATAAGAGGAAATGGCTTCAAGTTGCACCATGGAAGGTATAGACTGGATTTTATTAGAAATATCTTCACTGCAAGTTTTCTCAAGCACAGGCTTCCAAGGGATGTGGTTGAATCCCCATCCCTGGAGGTGTTCGAAAGATGCAGAGATGCAGTGGTAAGTGACATGGTTTAGCACCAGGCTCAGCAGAGTTAGATAACAATGGGACTCCTAAAAGTCTTTTGCATCTGAACAAGTTCAATGATTCTGTGTATTATTTTAATCTTAAGGGCTAAGCTCTAAGATATCTTACAGAAATAAGTGATATTTTAATTGTAAAGCATCTTTCTACTATCTGAAGAATTAAGCTAAAGGTTTATTTATAAAAATATAAGTTGACTGACAGAGAAGTGATAAAGTTATTTACCATTACACTGCAATGTAGTGATGTTGATTCCCTTAGGAGTTTTGGTATTTTAAACCAGAAACCACATGCTATAGAGCAGAGAATTTTATTTAAATGTTAATTTTATACATTCATTAAGTCAATGGAATCTGGCCAAGACTTCAACTGTTTCCAGTTTGCATGGTTTTTATGTGGTGTTACTAGAAATCTATCTCATCTCATCTCACTGACTACTGTGAAGGTATCAAGGGCACTGTGGCTTCAAGAAAATTACCTTTGTCTCCTCTTATAAACCTTACTTCTAACAATTTTCACATTTTCTTGTACTACATCTCAGTTTCTCTTATCTTTTCCTTCAGTTTCTCACCTTCTGATGTTTGTTTCCTAGAGCTACCTCTTCCTTCAGTAGTAAAACCTTGCAGATGGATATAACAGATAGTGGCTCTCGTGAATCAAAGTGTGACAGATTGTGTCTGTGAAAAGGAAAATGAAAATTAACTCATTTGAATCAGCACACAGGAAGTTTATCATTGTTACCAGCACATTTGGCATTAAAAAGTTGTGTCTGGTCTTCTTCAGTATCAGCTGCAAGATGGTCAAATCAGGCAGTTTCTCAGCATGAGGCGTTGGGGCTGTTGAAACTGGAGAAGGGAAGGCTCTGATCCTTCCAGTGCCTGAAGGGAGCCTGTGAGAAAGCTGAGAAGGGACCTTTTACAAGGGATTGTAGTGGTAGGATGAGAGGCAACGGATTGAAGCTTGAGGAGGGTAGATTTAGACTGGATATTCTGGGTAGATTTAGACTGGATATTACAACAAAATTCTTTACAGTGAGGGTGGTGAGACACTGGAATAGGTTGCCCAGGGACGGTGGAGATGCCTCCTCCCTGAAGCTGGTCAAAGCTAGCCTGGATGAGGCCTTGAGCAACCTGGAAAGGTGTCCCTGCCCATGGCAGGGGAGTTGGAAATTGATGGTCTTTAAGGTCCCTTCCAACCCAAACCATTCTATGAATCTATGAATACTAACCCCTGGAACATTCATCAAGAAGAATGGACTTTAAAAAAATCTCCTATTCCTGAAATTAAAAGACTGAGTTACATATTAGTGTCTAGAATATGAAATATAATAGACTACAGATAACCAAATCTCTCAATATGGGTCTGGAAGAGTGGGACAATAATGGAAGGTTGGTGAAAAGGATTGTAAACACTGCAGTGACTTGCAGCTGAGGTGTATAAAACACATATTTCATACTAATTGTTTTCTGACCTTGTTGGACAAGTAGAACATCTGTGTTTAGACTGTACAGTTTTCTGACAGACTTAGCAGCACCCTGTTGAACATGACTGAGCTCCTGCCCTGATGTGGGAAAGATCAAAGCAAAACAGGAAATTTTGCCTGTGCACATCATAGAATGGTTTGGGTTGGAAGGCACCTCCAAAGGTCATCTAGTCCAAGCCCTTGCAGTCAGCAGGGACATATTCCAAGAGATCAGGTTGCTTAGAGCCTTGGTGAATTTGACCTTGAAAGAATGAGACCTCAACTACCTCCCAGGGCAACTTGTGCCAGTGTTCCACCACTCTCATGGTGAACTTGTTCCTAACATCCAATCTAAGTCTCCTCTCATTTCTAACCACTGCCCCTTGTCCTGTCACTACAGGTCTCTGGAAACTATCACATTTCAGCCTTCTTGTAGCCCTGTTTTGGGTACTGGAGGCCACTATTAGGTCTCCCCAGAGTCTTCTTTCCCTGAACCACAGGTGAGAAGAGCAGGTTAGGTGATCCTGTAACATGGGTCAAGGTCTGCATTGCCTATATCCCTAGTTCAGTTCTTCTGCCTGGGCACTGCTTGGGAGATCATCTGGTTGGTGAAGTATTGAAAATTAAATTTCTCTTTGCATTTTATCTGTGGTTTTGTTGTTCCTGCATCCTGCCTGTGGTGGCTCACACAGGAAGCATACTTTATTCCTATTGAAATTTGAAAATTAATGAAAAAAATGTGGTGTTCACCAATACCATTTTATAGAGCAAACTGTTTCTTTCTTAATATACATGGAAACTAAAGATTTGCAATGAGTTTCCCTGAAGTCTCTGTTATATATTGACTAAGCATTGTCTGTGTAAAAAAATATGTACTGTTATTTGATGCTGGGAATTTTGTTTTTCAGAGATTCAGACAAGGTGATTGTGCATTCGGCTGATGCATTTGCACCTGTGGCCTACCTTCATTTTTCAAAATTGCACCTGGAGAATAAGGCAAGTAGACTGCAGATGTCATCTTCTTTCAGAGCTACATGTATGTCCTCTATTGTCTTGTTCCTTTATCTCAGGTTGGAGTGAACCTATTCAGCCTGGAAAAGGCAAGGCTCTGGGTAAACCTAATAGCAGCTTGCCAATACCTGAAGGGGGCTACAAGCAGGCTGCAGAGGGACTGTTTGCAAATGCCTGAGGGACAATGGTTTGAAATTAGAGCAGAGCAGCTTTAGATTGGATGTGAGGAGCAAGTTCTGCATGAAACAGGTTGCCCAGGGAGGTAGTTGAGGTCCCGACTCTGGAGGTATTCAAGGTCAGGCTTGACAAGACACTGGGCAGCCTGATCTAGTGGAGGATGTCCCTGCTGACTGCAGAAGGATTGGACTAGAAGATCTTTGGAAGTCACTTTCAACCCAAACCATTCTATGATTCTCTATTGTTGCAGTCATCTATTTATAGGTCTTCCTACTTATTTCTACACTTTGAAAACCACAGAGTATCTCCTAAGTGCAGGGACTGTTACAGAACACTATTATGTTGATATTGTACATCTCTTGAGTGACTACATCTCCTGAATTTCTTCCAGTAGAGCATACTTTTTTTTCCCTCCCCTCTTCTGTAATTTTATTATTCCAAAGAGATAAAATACTTTCACACTTTTCTTCAGTGATGGCCTCATTCTTGCCTTGGATAGTAAATCACATTTAATCCTGGGATTAAATCTGAGATTTCTTTCAAAAGTAAAACGTTAAATATTCGTGCAGGAGACTGTGAACAGGATATCGAGTAACTATGTGGAGCAAAACCAAACTGGCTGAATANGGGGGGGGGGGGGGCCGACAATGGTGGGGTGGAACAAGGGGAGAGAGCATTGTAGGAAAGAGTAATCATTTATTAATATTTCTTTTGGGGTTCTGACTTTATCGCTCACGGCAAACTTGATGCTGGAATGCACCATACATCACTGCAATGTGACAGGCCAGGGAAAATGGAAAACACAAAGCTTTACATAAATCAGGCAAAAAGTCATATTAAAATGCATAACATTTTATATAAGAATCAAGATTTTACTTTTATCTATTCAGAAGCTCTTTTCCCCTTCTTATGTAGATGTTTTAGATTTGGTTAAAGCCTCCCAAATTTCAAGCAGTGTTGTAGTAAATCTTATTTCAAATCCATTGCAGGCAAAGCTGTCACGCTCTCAAAGGGGTAAGCTTTACAGAGGCTTGCCCTGGATTTTGATATATAAACTAATGTCTTGTATAGTTGAAAGAAAAACAGTCCCTTTTCTTCTGTGGTTGTCTCATAAAGAAAACATTAGAACCTCTTGGCTGTAGATTATTTAATGTCACAAGAAAACAAGGTAGATTTTAAAGAAATTTTTGAGTCTGGACAAGAAGTCAGTCTTTCAGAGCAGCACTTGTTGCTGTATTTGCATGGTTTAAACACATAGTGCTGAAGAGATGTCTTCAAGTTTGAGATGCCTGTGGTACCTTTTTTTTTTTTCTATTTGATGCTTCCAAGCCCTACAAAACAAATGAAAAATTAAAAAAAAAAAAAAAAGAAAGTAAAAGTAAGCATCAGGTAGTAATTGAACGCTTAAAAAGCACTCCTACACCAATAAATCACTGCAGGGAAAAACTGCTTTAGAAGGAGAACTAATTTTAGTTTCAGACTTCTTAGAGATGACTGAAAATTGGGAAAAAGGTACTCCTTTATGAAGAGTGTGTAGAGTAGCCACTTGTGTAAGCGCTTTGCAGAAACTGCTAATAGACCGTGCAGCCATGTGTAATTCTAGTATGTATTGTGACACAAATTTTGTTATTTCATCTGAAATATACATTGGTTAACTCTTATTGTATGTTAATTTCGTCTTTGTTGTGTGCCACAGGTGGTTAACTTTACAGGTACCTTACTCTCTGCCATCTTTCCGCCTCTGTAATGCATTTTCTTCACCTAAATCTCTTCACGTTTTACTACAAAGGCTGTGTAGAAATTTATTTCTGATTGTTTCTGGCAGTAAAATGAGCCCTTGTGCCTGGGAAAAAACAACATTTTGCTTACTGCTCTGCTTTAAGATGTTACTGTTCAACTTCAAGATGCGTTTTTGCATAATAATTGAAGCTTCTTTCTAACACACCCTCTCTTCTTTCATTACCAGTGATAAGACAGGAAAGAAAAAAGGGATAAGTGTTATTATTTCATTTTTAAAATATTATTAAAATTTTGCTAAACAAGTCTGAAGGTAACTTTTTTTTTGCCAGCATTTCACAAAAAGCATTAGAAATCAATATTAATGCCATTAAAACACTGATGCTCAAAATTTGACAAAGCCTAATTTGTTGCATGGTAAACAAACCAGGCCACCACTGTGGTGTGCAGGTACCTAGCTTCAGTAATATGTTGTTCTGGCAGTAAGACGGGCTCTTTGTAACAGGTAGGATGTTTCATTTTTTTGAGGGGATGACACATTATGAAGTATAGTCCAGAATCTGCATCCAGCTCTGGAGCCCTCAACACAAGAAGGACATGGACATGAAGGAGAAGGTCCAGAGCAGAGCCAGGAAAATGGTCAGGGGACTGGAACACCTGCTATGAGGACAGGCTGAGGGTGCTGGGGTCATTCAGCCTGGAGAAGAGAAAGGTCTAGGGAGACCTAGTAGCAGCCTTCCAGTACCTAAAGTGGGCTACAAGAAGGCTGCAGAGGGACTGTTTGCAAAGGCCTGCAGGGACAAGGACAATGGTTTGAAATGAGAGAAGAGGAGATTTAGATTGGATATTAGGAGCAAGTTCTTTACCATGAGGGTTCTGGAAGACTGGCATAGTTTGCCCAGGGAGGTAGTTGAGGCCCTATCTCTGGACATATTCAAGGTCAGGCTCAAGAAGGCTCTGAGCCACCTAATCTAGTGGAGGTTGTCTCTGCTGACTGCAGGGGGGTTGGACTAGATGACATTTGGAGGTCCCTTCCAACCCAACCCATTCTGTGATTTTCTGATTCTATGATTCATCTTTAGATCAAGTATACTGGCTTTTGTATTCCATGCAAATTTAATTTGAAATATTTTCAATTAGGACAAAAATACAACTGAAACAATGGAATTTTGGTGGTGGTGTTTTGTTTGGGCTTTTTTTTTTTTTTTTTACTTTAGCAGCACAATGAACTTGCAAAATTTTGTATTTTCCTCATATTATCTATTACTCTGTTAAGTTGTGTTGGCTTTTGAGTGATCAGAAACAGACATTCAAGCTATTGGAGCTTCTGCTGGTGCAAACATATTTCTAATATAAGAACATAGATAATCCTTGTAGCTATTTTTCCAGAAGTTTGACAAATGCCACAATTTTATTTGTTTATTTTTATGTACACTGATTTATTTCAAGCAATAAAAATACAAGTACAGGATTTTCTTTCCTATTCCATTTGGCTGCAGATTCAGACCAGGTCTCTGGGAAATGAGAATTTTTCTGTCCTCGTAATCAGAGAATCACAGAACTTTAGAGGTTGCAAGGGACCTGCAGAGATCATCAAGTCCAACCTCCATGCCAAAGTAGGATCTTCTAGGGTAGTCTACACAGGAATGCATCCAGGCAGGTTTGGAAAGTCTCCAGAGAAGGAGACTCCACAACCTCTCTGAGCAGCCTGTACCAGGGCTCTGTCACCCTCACTGTAAAGAAATTTCTCCTCATGTTGAAGTGAAATCTATGTTCCAGTTTGTAGCTGTTGCTCCTTGTCTTGTCGCTGCTGACCAGCAAAAAGAGACTGGCCCCAGCCACTTGACACCCACCCCTCAGGTATTTATAGGCATTGATGAGATCTCCTCTCAGCCTTCTCTTCTCCAGACTAAACAGCCCCGGGTCTCTCAGTCTCTCTTCGTAGGGAAGATGCTCAAGTCTCCCAATCATCCTCATGGCTCTAATGAAAAGACTTCAGAGTGCAGAAGATTTCTATCCTATGTGCCTATGTATTGTACTGGAAACACTGCAAGGAGATTATGTGGTTTCTTTCACGTTTATTCTAATTAGTTCTGTTATCAAGGTAGGCCACAGAGAATAAAGAAATTATCAAAGTCTTGCTTTACATCTTCTGAGCTCTCTTTCCCACTGCGTTCTCATTGCTCATTGGGAGAGCTATCAGTTTTGGAGCTGTGTTGTGATAGGTTTTGCTACCAGTTTCTGTAGTGGAGAATGTAAGCTTTTTACAAAAGCAATCTGTTGTTTTCCTAAAAGACCACTGCATGGAATTCAGCTATTTCAGTCAAAGTCCTATCTGCAAAGCTTTTTTTTTTTATTTTTTTTTTAATTTCCAACCAGAGAATTTGGATCTTGGAACACTTCTGCATTTGCTTAACTTCATTCTGAGCACACTTGCCTCAATGACATGAGTTATGTGAATATAGTTAAGCATATGTATGCATGCAGGCTCTGATCCAAAATTAGGTTGGTATCACAATGTACAGTGGGTGTGGGAGAAACAGTGCAACAAATGGGAAAATAGATTGCTTCTGTGAAGTAACATGGAAATGTTGTGTGGTAAAATAGATCCTGGAAGATTTAATTACAATGTCATTACTGCAAGCTGGAGGTTTGGGTTTTCAAAAGATGACAATATTATCCAGGGAAAGTTAGCTTGTTTGTGGCAGCCTAAAACTTCCAGTCTGAAATTCTTAGATTACTTTTCTGTCAACAGGAAGGAAAGACCAACCTTTGTATGAGGTTCGAATATAGCTAGTAAACAGAGTCTGGCATCTCTGCTTAAGCTGGCATCGAGCCTCTTGTTCTCCTAGTGCCAGGATCTACACCTAATGTTTCTGCTGTAGCCTGCAGCTGTGCTGCTGAAAAAAAAGTGATTGATTACCAATGTTTTTTCGAGCATCATAGGAGTCAGCCTTGAATGAATCATTGTGATGTCATGAGCATTGAAATCAACAATAGTCTGTTATTATTTATACAGTCTTTGGTGTATGCAAGAGTCATTATAGAATTTCTGGTATTTCTTAGGAATTTCCAAAGCTTTTGCAGCTGTCCAGCTGCTCAAGTATGTAGATATAGAATTTTATTTATATCTATGAAGCCATATTTGTGTAGGCTTAACTAATTATACAGTACAGATATTTAGCAAAAAGGAATGTGACTGGGTGACAGCAAAATTTCATGCAGCATCAATTTAGAATGTTTGTAATATCAGTAAATTTCATAGCTACAGGGGAATTAATATTGACCTTCAGATGATAGGGCAGTGATTGTCCTCTCTGTACTCAGCACTGGTGGAGCCACCCCTTGAGTGCTGTGTTCAGTTTTGGGCCTCTCAATACAAGAAAGAAACTGAAGGGCTGGAGCAGGTGCAGAGAAGAGCAGCCAAGCTGGAGGTGGACCTAGAGAATGAGTCTGATGAAGAGCAGCTGAGGGAACTGGGATTGTTCAGTGTGAAGAAGAGGTGGCTGAGAACTTACCACTCTCTAGAACTACCTGTAAGGACAACACAGAGGTGCTAGCCTCTTCTCAAAGGTAATTAGTGATAGAACAAGAGGGAATTGCCTAAAGCTACACCAAAATAGGTTTAAGCTGGACATTAGGAAAAGTGTTTCATTCCAAGAGTGATCAAGGACCAGAAAAGGCTTCCCAAGGACATGGTGGAGTCCCTGTCCCTGGATGTACTTAAAGGTCATTTAGATGTGGAGCAATTATGATTTAGTGTTGAACTTGGTAGATTAGGGTTAATGTTGGACTTGATGATCCCAGGGGTCTTTACTAACCTAAATAGCAGGCTGCTATTAGGTCTTCTTGGAGCCTTCTCTTCTCCAGGCTGAACAACCCCAGCTCCCCCAGCCTATCCTTGTATCAGAGCCATTCCATGGAATGCAGTGCAATGTAATGCAACACCCATGCTGTGATGCAAATTGGTTATTTCATGATGGACCTTAAAAATTAGCCAGTGAAAACAACTAATTTAATAAGGAAACAATTTGGAAGAAGAAAATGATATTGAATTTAGGGCTTCATGCCACTCCAGAATCTGTATAATTCTGTGAAGCAGTGTCTACTGAATAAAATAAATTAGTAACTTTTAAAAAGAAAAAGTTTTGCGGTTCTTGTAGCATAATCCAGTTTAAGAACTATTTTAATAATATATTTGCGTGCCTGTTTCTTTATTATCTAAATCATAGCAGAATAGGTAAGGGCTATCAAACAGCCCTGTGGATAAGAGCACAATATATCAACTGATAGCAGTAGTCAGAGGTGACATGGTAGAGATGCTGTTGGATTCTTGCATGTTGTGGTGTTGGAATGCCTGGCCCGTTTGAGCTAAAATGCAGTTTTCATCTTTAGGCTCCTATGTTTAGTTGACTTCTTTTAACCTCTTGTACAACTGACTTGCATAAAGTGGATTATTGCCTTGACTCATGAATAAAATGAGATCCAATCAAACAACATCATCCCCTCTTAGAGCATAGCTTTGATGTTTACAGTGCTTATGGAGCTCCCTGTGAGCCCTTTTAAAGGCAGCAGAGCTTAGTTTCCTCTTACAGGTAATGACCTTTCTGTAATTCAGCCCCTCCTGAGAAATTCTAAAGACACTGCTTTAACTCAGCTCTCCAGTGAAGTAAAATACCAGCATAAAGCTGCAGACTTACGATGCAGACTATACTTTTCCACCTCCTTTTCTCACCCTCTTTTTCTCTTTTCAAGAAGGTAAATCCTATTTTTTCAAAGGAAAGAAAAAATTACTCATTTTTATTTATATGTCCAGATTTCATTAGTAGGTTTTTATATAGATCAGTTTATTTGTGCCTTACCATGAGCTAATTGTTAAAAAGCAGATAATGCAGAAGGTCAAACTTCAGGTGACTTTTTGGTGCATCACAGTATAATCCTCTTTCATAGATACTCTTCATGGAAATTCTATATATATGACACTGATTTCTGAGATAAATTAAATATTCATCAATTTCTAATCCATATCACAGAATATAATGATTTGAGTTGGAAGGAACCTCCAAAGGTCATCTAGCCCAACTGCTCTGCAGTCAGCAGGGACATCCTCCACTAGATCAGGTTGCTCAGAGCCTTCTTGAGCCTCAACTTGAATATCTCCAGGGATGGGACCTCAAATTAACATTGTTTATTAATTTTCAATATTCCAAACTCTCACCACCCCAACCACTAATTTTAATAATAATCGGTTCTTTGCATGGTCATGGAAAGCACTGCATAAAGGAATAACTAGATATAGAAATAACTAACAAAAATATATAAACTATTGTATTTATATAGTTGATATATTAATATATAATTATGTATTAATATATTAAACTATATTATTAACATATTTATATATTAATATACTAACTATGTAACTATAGCTATATAGTTAATATATTAATTTATATAAACTAATATATTAATTGAACTGGAAGAGAAGGTTCTTACAGTCAATATACTGCTTGCCCACTAGATAGATTCAAGGAAGCTCCTTTCTGCTTATACCAGAAAGCAATTAGTAAATTACAAGAGGCTTTAAATATTTACTCAAAAATACTATTTCCCGACTCATGGGGCTAGCTATAGCTTCAGAGAGCAACCAAATGCTTGCAGGGAATTCTGTCAATGTCTTGTTGGTCAATGGGATTTCTAATTCTTCCCAGACTTCACAGGCTGCTGGGGAAAGAAGGCAGATGATCTCTGACCTTATCCTGGTTTCTCTGGATGACCTGTGTGCCTCCAGGACTTGCCATCTTAGCAGGATACTTTCAGGTGTAGGCAGGATGTCTTGCGATGTGCAGTCTCAGCATGGATGTCACACTGGCTATGCAGGCAGATTGTGTGGAGGCATTTAGAGCCTGTTCCTGGTAAACTCTAGGTAGGCAGTTTCCAGGCAAACAAACTAAGCCAAAACACAGGGCTTGTTATTCAGCAGAGGTGACTTACAGCTTAGCAAAGCATAATGCTATAAAGTAATGTCAGCAGGCAGCAGCAGGCAAACAAGCATGAATACAAGGGCAGAGCACATTGTGTTGCCTGCTCATCGCTTTTTATCAATACAGCCCAAGACTAATGGGCCTTTGGACACAGAATAGCCAATCAGAATGGCAATTAGCTGAGATTGACCATATTCAGTGAAGCCATAGCCTTGCTTTACCCAAATTTGGGAAAGACATAGGCCTTGCACAAAGCAGGCATTAGCCAAGTGTTTACCACAAGATGTAAACAGGAGCAAAACAAGTGTGGGCAAGGCAGGGTACTTAGACTCAATGGCTCCAGGTGCATTTGTCCTCTTTCCCGCGGTTGCTTCTCTCCACAATAGAGGAGAGAGCAGAGAAACATGTACGGGCAGGCCAGGACATGTATAAGCCTATTTTAGCCTATCAGGCCTACCACAACAATCACAAAAACATTCAGGTTGGAAAATCCACTCAGGATCGCCAAGTCCAACCCATATTCCTACTCTGCAAGGTGCACTCTAAACCATATTCCCAAGCACCACATCCAAATGACTTTTAAACACATCCAGAGTTGGTGACTCAACTACCTCCCTGGGCAGCCCATTCCAATGCTTGCCCACTGGCCTGGTCAGCCTTAACAATGCTGCCAATTAGGCCCAGATCACTTAGTTGGGCCTGAAGCTGCCAAGCTGAATTTTGTGCTGTGTCACAAATGGGTTTTGGGGTGGAGGTAGAGAGGCATGGCAGCTGGGGGTGGCATTTGAGCCTGGGCTTTTGGTTCTTGTGTGGAACTTTGGCCTAAGTGTGGCAAAGATGTAGTATGGATATTAGTGTGTTTTATAAACTTCTGTAAGTAGTTAAGTAGTTGTAAATAGCCTTTCCATTTAAACTTTCCCATCCTAGCCACTCCTCTATGTGAGTGGTTTTCTATTGCTCCTTGTGGAAGAGATAAAAGAGCAATTTGTACCTCTGGAAACCACAGCACTTGTCCTGTCCCTGCAGGCCTTTGCAAACAGTCCCTCTGCAGGACCCCTTCAGGTTCTAGCCCCCTGATCATTCTTGTGGCCCTGCTCTGGACCCACTCCATCAGGTCTTTGCTGTTTTGAGGGCTCCAGAGTTGGATGCAGTACTCCAGGGGAGGTCTCACCAGAGCAGAGTAAAAAGTGGCAGAATCATCTCCAGTAGAGAGCCATGAGGATTACTGGGGACTTAAGCATCTGTCCTACAGAGACTGAGGGCCCTGGAGCTGCTTAGTCTAGAGAAGAGAAGGCTGAGAGGAGATCTCATCAATGTCTATAAATATTTGGGACGGGTGTCAAGTGGCTGGGGCCAATCTCTATTCAGGGGTCAGCAACAATAAAACAAGGAGCATCAGCTACAAACTGGAACATAGAAGGTTTCACCTCAACATGAGGAGAAATTTCTTTACAGTGAGGGTGACAGAGCACTGGAAAAGGCTGCTGAGAGAGGTTGTGGAGTCTCCTTCTCTGGAGACTTTCCAAACCTGCCTGGATGCAGATTATCCTAGGGAGGTAGTACTGGATGATCTCTGGAGGTCCCATCCAACGTCTAAGGTTCTGTGATTCTGTGATTTTGTGATATCTATCTTTGGCCACACTGCTTTTGATGCAGCCCAGGATGCCATTGGCCTTCTATGCTGCGAGAGCACACTTTTGGCTCATGTCCAGCTTCTCATCCATCAGATTAAGAATTGCAAAAGGCTTCATATTTTGGTAACTTTTAGGGTTTTTTTTCTTGCTTTAACATTATTTTTTGTGACTTTAGTATTTAAGAACCCTGCAGTAAAATGCATAGTTTAGACACTGTAGGAGACCTTTGAGCAGAAAATTAATCAATAAAGTCTGCAGTTACAGTATGAAGTGATGTTTGGATAAGGTTTGTGGATAAATTCTGACATCATTCATATTTGGTTTAGATGAAGATAAGTAATATTAGACAAGCTACTGATATCAGTGTCAACATTCTCTGCAGATTAGGCTGCATTGGAAAATCAGATGGACTGCTCAGATTCCTCTGCAACTTAAAATATAGTATAATAATTTAAAAGTATGATGTAATTACCTGACTTGTTGAAAATATAATGAGTATAATGAATAGGTGATTTTGGAAAAATGGTTAGTATTATTTCTACCTGGAGAGTTTGCCTTAAAATGTGTCCTGGATACTTTTCCTTGGCCCAAGAACAAAGCATTTGAAAAAAAATCACAGAATCACAAACTGTTAGGTATTGGAAGGGACCCTCATACATCATCTGGTCCAACCCCACTACCAAAGCAGGATTACCTAGGGGAGGTCACACAGAAACACATCCAGATTGGCTTGGAATGTCTCCAGAGAAGGACACTCCACAACCTCTCTGTGCAGCCTGCTCCAGGGCTCTGTCACCCTCACCATAAAAAAGTGTCTTCTCATGTTGAGATGGAACCTCCTGTGTTCTAGCTTGTACCTGTTGTTCCTTGTCATATCAGTGGGCACCACCAAAAAGAGCCTGACCCCTTCATCTTGACAGTCACCCCTCAGATATTTATTGACACAGATGAGATCACCTCGCAGCATTCTCCTCGTAAGACTAAACAGCTCCAGGGCTCTCATTCTTTCTTCATAGAAGAGATGTTCAAGTCCCCCAGTCATTCTTGTAGTTCTCCATTGGATGCTTTACAGCAGGTCTCTGTCTCTCTTGAATAGGAAAGCCAAGAATTGGACACAGTATTCCAGGTGTGGTCTCAGCAGGGCAGAGCAGAGTGAGAGGAGAACCTCCCTAGACCTGAATTTTGTTTTCCTTGTTGAATCTATATACCAAAGTAAATTTTTATGGAAATGGTTTTTATGTGTTTCAAAATTCTAAACCATCCAGAGTATGGAAGGGATTGTCTTTGTGAGATGAGTAGAAAGATTTGGGTTTGTTGGGGTTTTTTTAGTTGCTGGAGAGAGGAGGTTGTGATTATTTTTTTAACATGGACTGCATTCATTCAAGGTTCCACAAAGTTCAGCAATATTCCTGTTGGTCTTTTGCTCTGTTTCAAATGTGCAGTAACTGTGTTAATGATCAAATTACTTTTGTTCCTTTTTTTTTTCCCCACTGAATTTATACTGTATATAATTGTCTTTATATATCTTGTTGTCTTTTCCTATTACTAAGTCTGCATTTTTGTTCCATTTCATGTGCCAGAAGAAGGACATTCTTTCTACCATGAGAGTGGTGGAATACTAGAACAGGTTGCTTAGGGAGGTAGTTGAGGTCTCATCCCTGCAGATACTCAAGGTCAGGCTCAAGAAGGCTCTGAGCAACCTGATCTGGTGGAGGATGTCTCTGCTGACTGAAGGGGAGTTGGACTGGATGACCTTTGGAGGTTTCTTCCAACTCAAACCATTCTGTGATTCTGCCAGATTCTGCAGTCAAAATAGTGGGAAATTCTAATGCTGTTCTTCTATGAATTGGTCTAAATTTATCTGCCTGTAGAACTATAGTATTTCTGTAATTAAAATAACAAATTTGAATGATGAACTGTGCTGATTTCACACTGTTGCCTTGCACTTCACTTGCTTATTTTAAAATGTTTGTCTTAAACAGGAAGACACTTCAGGTGCTTTTACGGTCAGCAGGTGTTCTTGTGAGCTGAGCTGCAGCGATGATGATATTTTTCCTTTGTCAGAAGAGGACAAACCACAGGAAAATATTACTGTCACTTGGAAGTCTTTGAAACAGAATTCTTTGGATTTTAGTGAGTCTTGCATAGCTTTGATCAGAAAAATAGTATTGAATATTTAATGGCTGAGTATGTTGTTAATTACTGTAATACACTCCCAAAAAGAATGTTTGTGACCTTTAATAACCACTCTGAAAAAAAAGTACCCTGTTACAATGTGGTTTTCTAATAGGAAGCAACAGATAGGTAGTAATGAACCATTTAAAGTTATCTGTAGGAGCATAGGTGTTTTTTCTTTCTTACAAAACCCACACATTTATGTGAATAAAATTGCTATAATACAGGATCATAGAACCACAGAATGTAAGGGGTTGGAAGGGACCTCCAGAGAATCCAGCCTGCCTGCCAAAGCAGGATCACCTAGAGTAGTCTGCACAGGAATGCATCCAGGTGGGTTTGGAAAGTCTCCAGAGAAGGAGTCTCCACAACCTCTCTGTGCAGCCTGTTGCAAGGTTCCATCATCAAGCTCATACAGAAGTGTGTCCTCGTGTTGAGGTGGAACCTCCTATGTTCTATCTTGTACCTGTCATTCCTTGTCCTAGCACTGGGCACCACCAAGAAGAGCCTGGCACCTTCATCTTGACACCTACCCTTCATATATTTAGTGACACAGATGAGATTCCCTCTCACCTTTCTCTTCTCCAGACTCATTTGCATGGAGAGATGGAGTTGTATTTAAGTCTAACCACACCTGTACCCATACTCTGTTGTTTTTAAAATGGATATTAAAAAAGCAAAATTTAAAATTGAATACAGAATTAAATCATTCAACTTGGTTACATAGTCTATGAGTTGGTCCTCACCCAATCAGCCTCGGAGTGACATACACAGGAACAACATGGACCTGATGGAGTGGGTTAAGAGGAGGGCCAGGAAAATGATCAGGGAGTGGAACACCTTTGCTACATGAACAGGCTGAGGGAGATGGGGTTGTTCAGCCTGGAGGAAAGAAGGCTTCAAGGAGAACTAATAGCAGCCTTCCAGTACCTGGAGGGGGCTACAAGAAGGCTGCAGAGGGACTGTTTGCAAAGGCCTACAGTGATAGGACAAGGGGGAATGGTTTGAAATTAGAGAAGAGATTTAGATTGAAGAAGAGATTTAGGTGCCCAGGGAAGCAGTTGAGGCCCCATCCCTGGAGCTATTCTAGGTCAGGCTTGACAAGGCTCTGAGCAACATGATCCAGTGAAGGATGTCTCTGCTGATTGCAGGTGGGTTGGACTAGATGATCTCTGAAGGTCTCTTTGAACCCTACCATTTCTATGGTTCTTTGATTATACTAAATGCCATAGTGTAATGATGTCTGGTATTGAGTGGCATTTAAGCTCTTGAACATAGCTAAATGCCTAGTGGGGTGGTAAAAAATATCAGAAGACGTGCTGCATTTGCTAAGATAATTAGAACTGTGTTAAACACTTCCATTAAAATTTCACATTTGAATTTGAAAATCTTTCCCTGTGTCTCTTAGACTCTTTTCCAAAATTAATCTCTAGTGTTCTCTCTTGTGCCAGATCCATAACAGAGCAGGGAAAGTCATTGTAAAAGGCTAGCAGGAAATAAAGCAATGGAATTCTCAACTTAATGCTACTGGCAAGTGTATTTTCTGAAGGAGGTGTTGTGGAAGGATTTGTCATGTAGCACTTGGGATCTTTGTTACCAGCTCACCTGCTTTCAGGGGTTTGGTTAATATCTGTTTGGTTTTAAATATTTTTAAAGATGTTTTTACAGCTTGGTTATTTTCTTCCCTGTTGCTCTTACTAATTTAAAATCTGCTTTAAGGTAATCTTTAACATTTCATTATTATAATCATAGTGATATTTTTCTTTTCCCATAGGTAAGAAATTTGGAAGGTCAGGAAGATCTACAAGTGGTTACCAGTGGTTTTCGGGTGTCATTGCTCACTTCTATCCATCGAGAAGCAAAAGTCCTCAAGAAGCAGCGAAGGAGGCATTTTCTTCTCTCCAAGGTTAGCGCATTATATGTTGTTAACTAGACTGTTATTTAACTGGTATTAAGTAAGAATCTGCATTGTGTGGTTTTAGAACCCTAAATGTTGGGTTGTCACTTTACCAGCTTGTTACATATTTGATTCAAATCACTGATATCAAATCTGCCAGTTTTAGTATTGAGTGCATCATAATTTGTCTGGCTTTTGAAGACCTTAGAAAGTCAGAATAGTGTTCATATTGCTGTAACAACACTTTCCACACTGCTCACTCACTTTATAACTTGCTTTATAGCTTTCTTGCAATTTATACTCTGTGTGAGCCTGCATGTGTGCTGTGGATGCTGTCTACTTGCTAACACACTTTTGCAGCTACCATAATTTTAAATTAAGTCTTCTAGAAAGCCGTTACACATTTTTGGCATCCAGGATTAGGTCAGTAGCAGTAAATCTCCTTTATATTCTTAATGTAAAGGAGAAATTGCTGTCTTGGGAATCATGAAATCCAGGTTTCCGTACAATCTTCCTCTTCCAAGATAATGGAGTTTTAAATAAAATATTCACATTTTTGGTTTGTAGTTTGTTGTGTTATGTTTGTTGGGTTTGTTGTTTTTTTTCTTCTATTCTAAATTTTAAGTAAAGCTTGTTTATACAGTCTTCATTCATAAAAATGGAAGTTGTTTTTAGTATCTGAATGAGGAGGCTCACATTCTTGTTCATGAATTTGCATGAGGTATTCTCCTATAAAAATTTCTATTTTGCATAGAATCATAGAATGGGTTGTGTTGAAAGAGACCTCCAAATGCCATCTAGTCCAACCACCCTTCACTCTTCAGTGCTGTGGGAATGCAATAAACACATTCATTTTAATCTCTTTAGTCACCTCTGAAAGGGATAAGTGCTACCAAAAAGATTTTAAATGGGCATTTATTACTAGACGTTATCATAGAATCCTAGAATGGCTTAGGTTGAAAGAGACCTCAGAGATAACTTATTCCAACCTCTGCACCATGGGTAGGGACACCTCCCGATCAGACTTGTCTGCTCAAGACCTCATCCAACCTGGCCTTGAACACTCCAAGGGAGGAGGCATCCACAACCTCCCTGGGCAGCCTATTACAGAGTCTCATCATCCACGTACTGAAGAACTTCCTCCTAAGATCCAGTGTAACCCTGCTCTCCCTCATCTTCAAACCATTCCACCTTGTTCTATTACTAAGACACCCTGATGAAAAGTCCCTCTGTAGCTTTCCTGTAGGATCCCTTCAGGTACTGGAAGGCAGTTCTAAGGTGCCCGTGGAGTCTTCTCTTCTCTAGGCTGAACAACCCCAGCTCCCTCAGCCCATCCATTACTGGGCAGAGCCTGGATGATCATCCTGGCACTGCCCTTCACATCTTTATTAATGTAAATGAGGTCTCCCCTCAGGCTCCTCTTCTCCAAGCTAAAGAGTCCTCAGCTTGTCCTCAGCAGAGAGATGTTCCACTGTCTTCAGCATCTTTGTGGCTCTGTACTCTCTCAAGCAGTTCGCTGAGGTTGTTGAACAGAGGAATCCAAAACTGGGCACAATACTCCAGGGCAGAGTAGAGGTGGAGGAGAACCTCTCTTCAGCTACTAACCACAGCCCTTCTATTATATCCCAGGATGCTATTAGCCTTCTTGGCCACAAGGGCACATTGGTGCTGCGTGGTCATCCTTCTGTCCACTAGGACCTCCAGGTCCCTTCCCCTTGTGCTGCTCTCCAGCAGGTCAGTTTCCAGCCTATACTGATATATGAGGTTGTTCTTTTAGAGCAAAATTCACTTCCAGCATGACCAAATGCTACGGAAATGTGCCAGCTCCTGAACTGCCTTCAAAAGAGAGGAGAATTGGACACAAAGTGCTTGTTTCTCTTTAAGGCAATAGGCAGCGGAGATTCACAGAATCACAGCTTGGTGCAGGTTGGAAGGGGCCTCTTGAGATCTTTTCTGCTGCAAAGCATATACAGAGGTGTATGCAGGTACACACTCTAAGATTAAAGACAAGATCGACAGAGTTACACTGAAGAGCTTTACTGATCTCTTTTAAGTTAGATCAGATGGGGCTGTCACTATATACCTTCTATATTCACTTTTTTGTCACTTAGTTTCTATTGTTTGTAAGTTACAGAAGGGCCACACTGCGCAACTGATCCATGGATCTTGCTCTAATATCGACTAAGAGTAACACATTCTCCTTCAGTGCTGTGGCTGGAATCTTCTGTGCATGCACATTCAGAAGATCTTGCCTTTCCAGTATCTTTAACTGTCTGCTTGAACTTTCCTCTGCCCTCATCTTCCCTTCATTTCTCATGTGACCATTTCTGTTCCTGTCATCTCTCTTGCCATTTGTAACTCTTGTGTTAATGCAGAGATTGTTATTGCAGAGAGGGTTTTTAAAAACAGCTTAGATAGGCATCCCTCTGTGAGAGCATATAAATATTTGATCTTTTCGTTGAAGAGGGTGATGCACTACAGTGCTCGGCCCTTCCAGTGCTTTTTGTGATTCAAAGTCCTTTATAGATTATTAGCTGACATAGACTGAAAACAATTTTAAAAACCACTCAAAAAACCCAAGATGATAAAACTTAAGAATAGAAGGGATTTGGACTGTAATGTATCTACATGTATTAATGCAGGACATGGTTTCTTGGGGCATAGATTCACCACTGTTTAGAGTGGATTAAATTTATTTAGATTCTGGTTCTGTATATTTGGAAAACAGGAGAAACAATTTAATGGGGAAAAAATAAACTACTACATGGAGAAAGGTGGTGAGTTACAGAGACTTCAGTCATGTTTAGACAACTGTTATGTGATCACCAGTTGGTTTTGCTGATGCCTAAGCTGTCTTTCTACACACGTTTAAAATGTTTTGTATTTTTAAAGCTGTGTTGTCTTTATCCTGCAGCTAATATGACTTCAGAGGGATTGCAACTGAAGGATATTATTTTGGTTCATCTGTATGTGAAGAGCATGAAAGATTTCAATGTTATAAATTCAATTTATGTGGCAGAATTTGATTTGTGTCCACCAGCAAGGTAGGCTTTGACTGCTGCTGTAGTTTATTTATGATACACTGTAATACACTGAATTATTTTTACCATATTTATGAGGGTTTGTTCCAAATGTTTGTGGCTCACAGACTCAGTAGAGACTTTTGCTGCCTTTTCAGGGATAATCAACTCAAAAATACCAGAGTTGGAATTTGTTCTTTATGCATACTGTAAGGTTTATAAATGCCCTTCACCTCCTGTGCATTTACAGAAAAATAAGCTGTTGTTTGCAAGTGTCATCTCTGCTCTGTGACTTGATTGAACTGACAGCTCTCCTGTCTTGGTGGCATTTTATTTGCCTGTCTGCTCTGTTTGCCTTCCTTGTCCTGCTGTGGCAATGCTTCTCTGAATGCAGCTAGCCTATCATCAGTCATGTTTGCTACAAAGGCACATTGATGACTCATCTTCAACTTGATGTCCATTAGGAACCTGCAAGTCCTTCTCTCCCTGGTGGGGAGCTTGGAGTAGATGATCTGTAAGGTCCCTTCCAACTGAAGCCATTCTATGATTTTATGATCCCCAAATCATAGCTTTTTAATCTGTTGCACAGAAGTCCTCACATAATGAAGCAGCTTGATGGTCTAGGTGTGCACTATGTAATTCCTGACTTTTCCATTTTATTGCCTTTGTCCAAAGGGATTATTTCTTATTATAGACCTCATGTTCTTGAGCTTCAGAGATAATCTGCTCAGTGTGCAAAACTGCTTTGTCTTGAAAAATTCCACTTGGATCATAGGTTAATACAGGTTGGAAGGGACCTCTGGAGGTCGTCTAGTCAAATCCTCTGCTCAAAGCAGGATCAGCTGCAAAGACATTGTTGAGGTAATATATTTCATTATGTTTTCAGCTTCTCCAACACTATCTTAGTGTCAAAAGAGACTTAAGAGAGAACAGGAAGAGGTTTCCCTTACCCAGTGAGATGGTGGAGTCACTATCCCTGGAGGAGTTGAAGAACCATGTATTTGTGACACTTTGGGACATGATTTAATGGCTGTAGCGGTGTTAGGTTAACAGTTGAACTGGATGATCTTGGAGGTCAATTCCATGATTCTTAGATGCTGATTATACCTCAAGATTATTAAATCCCAGAGGGATGGAGTCTTGGTTGTGTGTGCCTTCAGAGGAGGAATCTAACCCCAGCTGCAAACTACATAAAATGAATGAAGTTGCAAGAAAGTGGCTTATGATTATTGTTATGGAACAAACAAACTTATGTTGCATTGTGTCCAGAAGAAAATTTATCCAGCAGCTTGCATGACTGCATCATTGCATTATGCAGAGACCTGGTGGTGAGAGCTCTCACAAGCAATATGCTGGAAGCACTGACTCTAGGGTGTAGATCTGCACTAAATTTGCAAAATTGTCTTGAAAATTTACCAACCCAGGCAGAAAATTCATTCATCCATGTTTATGATGATGCTAATGAGGAAAAAATACTGTATTTACATGGGGGAGGAAAGGAGGGAAATACGTTTCTTGGGAAAAAATGTAAGAAGAGGAGAATATTTGTATGATTATATTCTATGGTATGTGAAGAGAACAAGTTTTTGTTGGTTTTTGTTTGTTTGTTTGTTTGTTTTTCTTGGATTCCTGCAGGAAGCTAAATTACTTTCTTATGCATGGACTGCAAACATAATTATTTTCCAGACTTTGGAATGTTGATTTCCACACACACCTTCTGCTTTTTCACATGCAACGGACTGCCTGTCTGTCCATCTATGCACCCAGTCTTCCTTGGATCAAAAAATAGTGAACTTCTTAAATCAATGATTAAATAAATTTTCAGTCCTCTCATAAGTGTTCCTGTAATGAAACTTGAAGCTTCAACAGGAAAATATCACAGAATGTTAGGGATTGGAAGCGACCTCCAGAGATCAGCAAATCCAGCCCCCCTGCCAGAGCAGGATCACATAGGGCAAGTCACACAGAAACACATCCAGGTTGGCTTGGAAAGTCTTCAGAGAAGGAGACTCCACAACTTCTCTGTGCAGCCTGCTCCAGGGCTCTGTCACCTTCACCATAAAAAAGTGTCTCCTCATGTCGAGGTAGAACCTCCTGTGTTCTAGCTTGTACCTGTTCTTCCTTGTCATATCAGTGGACACCACCAAAAAGAGCCTGGGATCTTCATCATGACACACCTCAGATACTTATTGAGATCACTTCTCAATCTTCTCCTAAGACTAAACAGCCCTGAGGCTCTTATTCTTTCTTCATAGAAGAGATGTTCAAGTCCCCCAGTCATCCTCCTAGCTCTCCATTAGAGTCTCTCCAGCAGGTCCCTTTCTCTCTTGAATTGGGGAGCTGAGAAGTGGGCACAGTATTCCAGGTGTGGTCTCAGCAGGGCAGAATAGAAAGGGAGAAAAATCTCCTTAAGCCTGCTGGCCACACTTTTCCTGATGCCCCCCAAGGATGCTGTCTTGGCATATTGCTGTCCATGCAGAATTGATGTCCACCAGGACTCCAAAGTTTTTCTCCATGCAGATTCTTTCCAGCAAGACAAGCCCTAACCTGTACTGGTGCCTGCTGTTGTTGTTCCTCGGATGCAGGACTCCAGATAACACCAAGTTAGGAGCAGGTGTTGATCAGTTGGACGATAGCAGCACCCTGCAGAGGGACCTTGACAGGCTGGATGGGTGGTCACAGACCAAATGAGATAAGATTCAACAAGGCTAACTGCAGGGTTCTACATATTGGCCACAACAACCCCAGGCAGTGCTACACACTGGAGACAGAGTGGCTGGAAACCACCCAGGCAGAGAGGGACTTGGGGGTGCTGGTAGGTAGTAGGCTGACTATGAACCAGCAGTGTACCCAGGTGACCAGAAGAGCAAATGGCATCCTGGCCTGTGTCAGGAACAGTGTGGCCAGCAGGACAAGGGAGGTTATCCTTCCCTGTACTTGGCACTGGTCAGGCCATACCTTGAGTACTGTGCTCAGTTCTGGTTCCCTCAGTTCAAGAGAGATGTTGAGGTACTGGAACATGTCCAGAAAAGAATGATGAAGCTGGTGAGAGGCCTGGAGCACAGCCCTATGAGGAGAGGCTGAGGGAGCTGGAGGTGTTTAGCCTGAAGAAGAGAAGGCTCAGGGGTGACCTCACTGCTGTCTGCAACTACCTGAAAGGAGGTTGTAGGCAGGTGGGAGTTGGTCTTTTCTCCCAGGCAACCAGCAACAGAACGAGGGGACACAGTCTCAAGTTATGCTGGGGGAGGTATAGGCTGGATATTAGGAGGAAGTTCTTCACAGAGAGAGTGATTGGCATTGGAATGGGCTGTCTAGGGACGTGGTGGAGTTACCATCCCTGGAGGTGTTCAAGGAAAGACTGGATGGGGCACTTAGTGCCATGGTCTAGTTGATTGGATAGGGCTGGGTGATAGGTTGGACTGGATGATCTTGGAGGACTCTTCCAACCTGATTGATTCTATGACTCTGCACTTGTCCTTACTGAGTTTCATGAGGTTCTCCTTCAGTCAGCTCTCAGCCTGTCTAGATCTGGTTGGATGGCAGCACAATGGGTGTCAGCCACCCCCCTCCTCAGTTCCCTATCATCATTAAACTTGCTTAATGTTACCTGATGAGACATGAGAAGGGTGCAAAGAAACAATAACTTGCTGCGTTTTAGAAACCTGAACCTCTAATCCAACCACTGGAGGGAGATCCAGTGAAAATGGGTGGAGGTAAGAATAGAACAATGATACACTCTGTCAGGAGGCTGCTTAGCATTACTGACCTGACATTTCCAAAGGTGTGTGCCCAAGCCTTTACAGAGATTATGTGTTCTCAATAAGGTCATGCACATGATAAAAACAACCAAATGGAAATGAGCCATTGGCTCTGGTGCTATTTGTTATGATTATTAATAATTGATTGTGAATTATTAATAATTTTTAAACTAATATTATTTTTTAATTATTAATATTCAACATTTTGGGAAAATTCCCTGAGGTTCTTTGGATATTTGGTCAACAAGAGACAATTACACAAAGGTTATTTATAAACACAGAATTAAATAGTTTAAACAGTCCGAACTTGATAAACAGGGACCTGATAACAGGGAAAATTCTAAGCCCACCTTCCTCACAGACACAATAGATACAGAGGGTCCCAGGGGAGGAGGAGAGAAAGATTTGCCTTGCCCTGCTGGTGCAAAACTGCAATGCAGGCTGCAAACATTTGGCCGCTGTGAAAGAGTTGTGAATAGATGTCTGGTCTTGGGGAAATGCCGCAGGGAAAAAGAGGACAATGGCTCTAAATCACCCCCTTAAATACACTGCTTTGAAGAATGAAACTGGCCAATAGGATTAGTGTCCACTGTTTTGGCCAATGACTTCAAGGTCCTGCACCTAGGTGTCCACCCTAACACTTGAGGGACAGCTCAAGACACCTTACTTGGTCATGTGCCATACACCTCGGGACTTTCCTGGGCCAAACTCTAAAGTTCTGCTCACATCCTCAACCTCCAGACCTTGCTACAGGAGGAGGAGAGCAGCGGTTTGAACTAATTTGGCAGGATTTATGCCCTACCAGGACACTAGTTCCAACTTGGTACTGGAAATTATCTTGCCAAAAGTCTCAAGTTTATCACTGTTTGGAGAGGAGACAACATTGTCAGTGCCAGCAGGTTATTGTGATACCATAGCTTTTGGTCAATGCTCCTCACAGAATTTCAAAATAGGGTATCCAAATGAAAATCTGTGGAAAATGAATGCTGAAAGTTGGTGCAAACTAATTTGATGTTAAAACAAAAAACAAAACAAAACAAAACCACAGCATTTTCCTTTGCTTTCAGAGTATGTGTGGAGACCCTGTTACCTGATGGAGTACTCTTTTGCATTGACTGCCTTGCACACAAGTGTGATGTTGCAGAAGACAATGAGATGCGTGGTGAAAAGTTGGTCATGCATGTGCAGAGCATCTCCCACTGGGCACCTGCTAGCATAGGACCTTACAGTCAGTCCATCAAGGTAGGAAATCTTTGTTACTTCATGTGAATTTTGTGTCAGTGTACTGAAATAACTACACCTATAAGTCTTCTAAATATGTAGAAGAAAGTGTGTAAGAAAAGAAAAAGAATTTTTAAATGAGCATTTTAAATATATATTTTTAAAATTTAAGAACAAAGCAAAATCTTAACCCTCATCAGTAGTTTTTTTGATCATCATAAACCAGGTGAAAGGTTCTATAATTAGATCAAATAATAGTGACATACAGTTTTATTATCTGTCTGGAATATAAACACGGTTTAGGAAAATCCAAGAAAATTTGTTTCTTTCAAGCAAGCAAATACAAACTCTTTAAATAAGTCATTCCCAAAATGCTTATTTAATGAAATCTCTCCTGAGTCTCTTGTAATTGCTTAACCATTTGAAAGTGCAGCAAGGTTTAAGAACTGTTCATTTTTCCCATGAAAAACAAACTGAACAGGATATTCCAAACCATGGATGAATACAAAAGAAGGTAGTAAAGTGTCATGGAAAATTTTGAATAAAAAGCTTTGTTTCCTAATACAGTGCCCAGGTTGTAGTGTTTTGACAACTGATGTAGTCTCACCTTGTCTGTTGCTCAACGTCTGTATATCCTTTTCTTACCAATATTCCTCGTAGATATTATGTTGGACAGTTTAAATGACTGTGTTGTGCAAAGTGATTTAAACACATAGCATCTGTTTAAGTGTCTTCAAACTTCTTTGTGTGTGCAGACTCATGGTGTAACAGTCATGCAATTGTACTTCATTTTGTCTTTGTACGATTTCATAGAAAATTTCAAGAGTAGGGTTTCGTTTCAAAAGTTCCCATGGAATCTCCTATGGGAACAGGCTGTGGGATCTGGGATTATTCATCCTGGAGAAGAGAAGGCTGTGGGGCAGACCTAACAGCAGCCTGCCAGTACCTGAAGGGGGCCTGAAGAGGGACTGTTTGCAAAGGCGTGCAATGACAAGACAGGGGACAGTGGTTTGAAGTAAGAGAAGGGGAGATTTAAACTGGATGTTAGGAACAAGTTCTTTACCTTGGTGGAACAGCGGCATAGGTTACCCAAGGAGGTAATTGAAGCCCCATCCTTGAAGTTTTTCCAGGTCAGCCTTGACAAAGCTCTGAGCAGCCTGATTTAGTGGAGGATGTCTCTTCTGACTGCAGGAGGTTGGACTGGATGACCCTTGGCAGTGCCTTCCAACCCAAACCATTCCATGATTTTATGATTCTGATTATGTCCTAATAGAGGTACCACAGACTCTCTAGACTATTCACTCCGGGAATATGTGATGACAAATGGTTTGTGTTCATTCAGATCTCCGCTCTGCAAGTAGGCACCAGCCCAGTGTGTGCTGGTTATTGGTACTAACTTGGTATTTTATCTAAAGATACTTTGTGTTTTTACTTCTCACTATTGTTTATCAGATTATGATTTTGTTTTGATGGTTTGACTCTGTTTTACCAGCACATTAGAGGACTTGTCAAGACTGAGCAGTAATTGCTAGCTTGTATAGGAGCAGCTTACTTCCTATCTTCACAGCACATTTGTATGTAGAGTCATACATTCATAAAATGGTTTGGGTTGGAAGAGATCTCCAAAGGTCATCCAGTCCAACTCCCCTGCAGTCAGTAAGGACATCCTCCACTAGATCAGGTTGCTCACAGACTTGTCAACCCTGACCTTGAATATCTTCAGGGATGGGGCCTCAATTACCTCACTGGCCTACCTGTTGCAGTGTTTGACCACTCTCCTGGTTAAGAACTTGTTCCTAACATCATGGAGTTAAACAGGAAGATACACAGCAAAGCAGTATTTGGCATGAGAAATGTCTCCAGAGAGCTCATTCATGATTATTTAGTTTGTGAGTGTTCTTTGAGCATTTATGAGCTGTGAACATAGTCCATTGAAAAAATAATTAAAGCCCAATGCAACTGAAGCACTGATGACAAATACCTAAGAATTCTTGGGAAGATAGCAGTGTTTGTACCAGATGTTCTAGTATGTTACTAGAATTCCAGAGCCTATTTACACTTACAGTTTATTTGTTTTGGCAAAGTTTCTTAATGTCTTTCTGTCTGGAAATGAACAAATAACCTACCACAGGAGAATTTCTTGTACTACAATATATTGTGGTACCATCTAGTACTATGTATGTATTTTATACACATACCGACATGTATGCATCCATGACTTGATTATGTTTGTTGAACCTTTAAGCTTTTCTTTGTGACCTCATTTCTTCTGACAGATGCCAAAACTCAGTTTCAGCCATCCTTCAGGCATCTTTTTCTCATTTTCTCATCTGCGCTGCCTGAACCCCGTAACACAAACGTAGACCCCACAACAAAAATATTGTTACTCTCTGATTCCAGTATTCAGATACCTATAAAGGTGGGTTCTTTATTTTTTTGTTTACTTACCACACAACATTATTTTTGCCTTTAATTTTTCCAGTCATCAAGGCACACAAAATTAGCAGGTGAATACTGTGGGAAAAAATAGTGTGAATAAAGTCTCAACCCTTCTGATTTCAAGCTGTGGTACTTGCTGTGGTTATACTGTTTCCTTGCCTAAGATGACTTAGCTCCTTTCCTTGCAGTGGAACTGAAAATGGTTCAAATGGCACATACTGCACAATCTGTAGCAGATGTTTTTAAGGAGGAGGCAGTGTTGGAAATAGCATCACCTGTTTTGCACACCAGGAAATATTACCTGGCTACTTCAACTGTCTGACTTTCCAAAAGCATGCTTAGTTGTTGAACAAAATGCATGTTTAAAGTAATCCATGTGTCTTGTTAAGAACATCAGCTGAAGATGGAGCTAGAAACATGTCAGAAATTCCTATTGGTGAATCCAGGATTGAAAAAAAATTCATGGTGTGATTCTCAAAGATTCAGTGAACATTTTAAAATACTTCTTTTTCACAAGCATACAGCTGAGAAGTTGATTGTTGTCTTCTTCCCCATTTCTTCATTTTTCCAATTCAATGGCAGTGTATTATATTATCCCATTTTTCTGGTATTGGCTAGAACAGAGTTAATTTTACTTCTGGTAGCTGGTGCAGTGCTGTGTTTTGGATTTAGTGTGAGAATGCTGTTGATGACATACTGATGTTTTGATTATTGCTGAGTAGAACTTAACCTAAGTTAAGGATTTTTCAGTTTCCCGTGCTCTGTCAGTGAGCAGGTGCCTGAGAAACTGGCAGGGAGCATAGCCAGGATGTCAAGCTGTCATGACCTGATATCCTGAGCTAACCCTGGGCAGTGTGGGGGGCTGTGCTAAGATTCAATAATTCCCTTGGAGTAAGTTAAAGAGAACCAGCAGCAAACAGCTGATGAGTTGGGTTTGTTAGAGCCAGTGAAAACTTGTGGTCACTGCACCTTAGAGACACTTGGTTGGACCAGAGCAGAGTGAAAATGGGAAGAAAGAGGAGAGGGGAAAATAGAGAGAGCAAAAGAGAGAGTTAAGAAGTAAGAGGAAAAAAAAAAAATATTACCATTCCTTGGACCCAGTGACAATTTCGCAGACCTAGTCCAAATCCTTCTCTGGTAGGTGTACATCCCAGCAGGGTCTTCTGTCTTAGTTCCAACAAGCAGACTTCCTGGCAGGGAGGGTGGTCTCTCCAAGTCACAAAGATAGCTGTGCATAAGAGAGATGTGCACTCAGTGTGTCAGGAGGACAGAGCCAGGTACTTCTCAGTGATGTCCAGTGATAGGACAAGAGGCAATGGGTGCAAGCTGGAGCAGAAGAGGTTCCACATGAACATAAGGAAAAAACTTTTTCACTGTGAGGGTGCCAGAGCCCTGGAACAGGCTTCCCAGAGAGGTTGTAGTCTCTCCTTCTTTGGAGGCATTCAAACCCGCCTGGATGCATTGCTGTGGTCCTGGTCTAGCAGGGAGGCTGGACTAAATCTTTCAAGGTCCCTTCCAACCCCTAAGATTATGTTAAGACA
>VWZI01002517.1:37189-77189 GCA_013396835.1 Psilopogon haemacephalus | reverse complement strand
CTACCCAAATGAAAATCTTTACCATCAATAGTATAGCAGAAACCGTACCTCTTAGTGTAGTTTGAACACATTTATAACCTTTGGACCAGTAAACTACCAATATTTTCTTCCATAATGTCTCAAGAAGGGGAAATCATCATTGAAACCTATAAAACTCACCACTATCTGCTTGCTAATTCTGTTGTTGCAAAGGAGTGCTGTGTTTCTGCTCCCAGAAAAAGCTTTATCTCCTAGATTCTTGAAGGAGTTCTGCTGCCAAATAAACATTTTGAAGTTTTGCTTTAAGGTAAAAGGAATTAAAAAGGAAAATAACTGTGGAAAATCTAGTCTAATTCCCAGCAAAGTTTAATCCCAGTCTTATCCTGCAGAATTATTAGCCTAAGCAGGGTACCCAGTTCTGTCCTTGGCAGGGATCTATGTTTCTGACCTGTTATTGTAAGGCAGAGAATGAGAGGATTATTTTGTTTCACTATGGTCTTCAAAAGAATATCCTGAAGCCATTCCCAGTGCTGTTGCTTCATGTGACAGATGGTAAGGGACCATCTATATAATCAAAAACATAAGATTAAAAATATTTGAAGAGACAAAATCACACCTTCAACTGTTAGAATGATTGCGTTACAAAAAGCTCTAGCTTTCTAATAACCAGCACTAAATGCTAAACCCAGAAATTGTCACTGACAGGAAGATTTTAGAACACATAAGATTTAACATCCAAGTAACAATGAAGCCAGAAACAATCAAAGGCACAGTTGCAGTAACCATGAACCATGAGAACTGTGTAAATGAGGCTGACACTAATATCAAAAGCTATTAGAGAAAGAGTTCAAAGAGATCACATAATTTCTTTTTCAGATTGAGGTGAAGTAGTCACTCAAAATCACAACTTTTTCTCTTCCTCAATTTTCGTCTGGAATATTTACTAGCTCCCACAAACAAGGAAGCCTCAGCTGCTCTACTAACATAGTCTCCATCTACAACTACTCCATTTGAGAAAGGGTTTCAAAACAATTGCACAGTGGTATTATTTTCATACACAGATGAAAATGTTCTAGAGTCATAGATTCATTCAGGTTGGAAAAGACCTTTGAGACCATCAGGTCCATCCATTAACCTTACTCTAGCAAGGGCAACACTAAACCATATCACTGAGCACCACATCTAAATTACCTTTAAACACATCCAGGGATGAGGACTCCACCACCTCCCTGGGCAGCCTGTTCCAATGCTTGATCACTCTTGCAGTGAAAAATTCTTCTTAATGGATTTTTCTCACAAACAGAAACACTCTTGTGAAAAGAGTCACCCAAATTCAATAGCAGAAATTACTTACTTGAAAGAAAATGCCATTGCTGAACCTAATCCTTAGGTGTCCCTGTCTGTCTGCAGAGACTTGAGAACATCATTACATGGTTGCAACCTGTAACAGAAAAAATAAGTAAAAATAACTCTTACTTTGAAGGAAAAAAAAACCTCCCTAGAAATACCCTTTTAGAATTGCCCACGCCCTCTGGCTTTGCAGATCTTGGCAGCAGCAGCAAACTCTGTGCAATGCCAGACACACTTAATAGATCAAGAATGTGCCTGAGCATAGAATGGAAAACTTGCTAAGACATCCCTCAAGTAAATAACCCCTACAACAAACCTGTTTCATGTCTCTATATTCCACACCAGCACGTCCAAGGTCATAATAGATTTCAAGTGCTTTCATGGCAACTTGGCAAGTGAAGCTGAGCCACTGGTATGACCCAGATTGAGTGGTACAAAAAGTCTGTAAAGAAGAAAAATTATCCAGGTAAACATTTTTCAGTAATCAATCATTCTCTAATTTCTCTGTCTTGATCCTTAAGGGAAAGTCAATTATCTCTCCAGAAGATGAGAACAAAGACTCAAATATTCTCCTGTAATTAAAGTAATTCTACTGAAAATATGCAGCTTGTTTATACACATAATCTTCTTTAACTTCTATAGACTTTAGAGCTTATAGAATCATAGAATGGTTTGGTTAGGAAGGGACTTCCAGCGGCTGTCTAGTCCAACCCACCTGCAGTCAGCAGGGACATTCTCCACTTGATCAGGTTGCTCAGAGCCTTGTCAAGCTTGACCTTTGATATCTCCAAAGATGAGGCCTCACCTACCTCCCTGGGCGACCTGTTCCAGTCTACCACCACCCTCCTGTTCCTAACATGCATTCTAAATCTACTCTATAACCTACCTGATTTAGTGTCACTCCCAAGAAGTATCTTCTCATTACCTCCCTTTACCTCCTCTCCTGAAATCTACTCTCCTCCATAGACTTCATTGTTATAAAGGTAGCACAACTGATAAATCTGCAGTTTCCCTCACCTTTTATCTTTGAAAGCTATTTCATTTGTTTCCCCATCATTGTTAACATGCCCATTATTCATACTTGTGGTTGCTACTCCGTGTTCTCCCTCAGCGTGTTTTACTGGAGGGATTCTAATCAGAGTTCAGATGGCTTTTTAAAAAGTGTGTATTCAGAATTGGTAAATATATTTGGATCCATTTTATTGTCTTGGCATTTTGGCACCACAGATCTTTCTATCCCCCATACTACTTTGTTTTCATTTGTGAATTTGATGCCTGAGAGCCTGAGGGTTAGGCTCAATAACTGAAACCCTGGCTCTTTCTGTAGAGGTGCAGTTCTCTGAGTATTGTGACAGGTTTGAAGTGCTCATGTTCTTTCTCTTTGAATTTTCACTAGATTAACTGTGAAACACAGTCTGCCCTGGATGATGTCTTAGTTCTTCGTATAGGGTGGATGTCCCCTGACTAGATTTGTCCAAATTCTACTTGCAAGTACACTCACATGGACCAACCTTTTCTAGAATCCTCTTCACTTGTTTCCTGCAGCTGTCCTTATGGTTGTTCCTTCACATTGGAGATCTTCTACTGGAGGCCAATTTTGTGGTTGTAGAATCACAGAATCATAAAATCATTCAGGTTGGAAAACACCTTTGAGACCATCAGGTCGAACCATTAACCCTAGACTGCCGAAGTCACCACTAAACCATATGGCTAACAACCGTGTTTAAATGATCTTAAAACACATCCAGGGATGAGGACTCAACCACCTGCCTGGGCATCCTGTTCCAATGCTTGACCTCTCTTTCAGGGAAAAAAACCTGTTCTTAATGCCCAGACTAAACTTCCTCTGCTGTGGCTTGAGGTTGTTTCCTCTTTTTCTATCATGGGTTACCTATAAGAGGAGACCAGCACCTACCTCTCTCGTCGTCCTTTCAGGTAGTTGTAGAGGGCGATAAGATTTCCTCTCAGTCCCATTTCCCTCAGCTGCTCTTCATCAGACTTATTCTCTAGGCCACTCACCAGCTTAGCTGCTCTTCTCTGCACCCACTCCAGCTCCTCACTGTCTTTCTTGTACTGAGGTGCCCAAAAATGAGCCCAAAACTCAAGGGGTGGCCTCACCACTGCTGAGTACAGAGGGACAGTCATGGTGTGCTGAGTAGAATCATAGAATCAGTCAGGGTTCGAAGGGACCACAAGGATCATCTAGTTCCAACACCCCTGCCATGGGCAGGGACACCCTATCCTAGATCAGGCTACCCACAGCCTCATCCAGTCTGGCCTTAAACACTACCAGGGATATGGCCTCAACCACTTCCCTGGGCAACCCATTCCAAGGTCTCACCACTTTCATGGTGAAGAACTTCCTCCTTACATCCAGTCTGAATCTCCCCACCTCCAGCTTTGCTCCATTCCCCCTACTCCTGTCACTACCTGATAGCCTAAAAAGTCCCTCCCCAGCTTTTTTGTAGGCCTCCTTCAGATACTGGAAGGCCACAATAAGGTCATCTGGGAGCCTCCTCTTCTCCAAACTGAACAGCCCCAACTCTTTCAGTCTCTTCTCACAGGAGAGGTGCTCCAGCCCTCTGATCATCCTCATGGCCCTTCTCTGGACACACTCCAGCACCTCCACATCCCTCTTGTAATACGGGCTCCAGAACTGGATGCAGTACTCAGGTGGGGTCTCACCAGAGCAGAGTAGAGAGGGAGAATCACCTCCTTCAACCTGCTGGCCACAATTCTCCTGATGCAGCCCAGGATCTGGTTGGCTCTCTGGGCTGCAAGTGCACACTGCTGGCTCATGTTGAGCTTCTCCTCCACCAGCACCCCCAGGTCACTCTCCTCAGGGCTGCTCTCCAGCCAGTCCCTGCCCAGCCTGTATTTGTGCTTGGGATTGCCTCAACCCAGATGCAGGACCTTGCACTTGGTCTTGTTGAACCCCATGAGGTTGGCTTGTGCCCACCTCTCCAGCTTGTGCAGGTCTCTCTGGATGCCATCCCTGTCCTCCAGCATGTCTGCTGCACCACACAGCTTGGTGTCATCAGTAGACTTGCTGAGGGTGCACTCAATACCTCTGTCCATGTTGCCCACAAAGATTTTGAACAAGACTGATCCCAGGACTGGTCCCAGGACTGATCCCTAAGGGACTCCACTTGTCACTGGCCTCCACTTGGACATGGACCCATTGACAGCCACTCTTTGGTGTGGCCATCAAGCCAGTTCGTTATCCATCTGGTGGTCCACCCATCAAACCAATATTTTATTTCACCAGTTTGGAGACCAGGATGTGGTGTGGGACAGTGTCAAAGGCTTTGCTCAGGTCCAGGTAAATGACATCAGTTGCTCACCCCTCCTCTATTAATGTTGTGACCTGTTTGTAGAAGGCCACCAGGTTTGTCAGGCAGGATCTGCCCTTTTTGAAGCCATGCTGATTGGACCAAATCACCTTTTCACTATTCTGCTGTCTCAGTAGTGCCTCTAGGTGGATTTGCCCCATGGTTTTACCAGTCACAGAGGTGAGACTCACTGGTCTGTAGTTCCCCAGCTCTTCCTTCCTACCCTTTTTGAAAATGGGAGTTATGTGCAGAGTACAGGGGGACAGTCACTTCCCTTTATGGGAAAGTGTCTAAAACTTCCCATATATTACATGATCCCGAGTTGGTGATTTCTCCACCTTCACTCCATTGCAGCAGTACTTTTCTGTGGAGACCTCACAACCTCTGGACAAACACGGCTCTATTCTTTCTATAGCACTGAAAGTAATTTTCAGTTGAACCGACTGTGACAAATTGGTGCCCTTTATAGCGTTGTGCACTGAAGTGGTATTGTACCTCAAAAACATCTGATTTCCCTTTTCCATCCAGTTCTTGGTACTCCATTTCTGGTGTCTGTTTTAAACACAAAACTTCTTTGCTTGTAGCTGTTTTTTACTGCAGAAACTGTAGTCATTTCGGTTGGGAAATTCAATCCAAAGTACTGTGCTGCTCTTCAGACTGTTTCCCTTCTTTCACTCTTTCAATGCAAATAAACCAGATGGGATCTATCTCCCTCAGGCAGCACTAACAAAGGTGGTCCTTGTCTTGAGAGCCTGTAGGGATTGTTTGCATGACTCTTGGTGAGGTCAACTACCTTTTAAGGACATAGATTATTAGCTGTTTTCTCGTCCTTTTTAATCTTTTTATTAATCCAAAGGACCACAAATTATTTTAATCATTCCGTTTCTGTTGACTAAGCTTCCTTTTGCTACTGTAAAGACTTTAAAGGAGGAAGTTATCATCTACTGTCCACTGTTAGAGGCACAGCTTTCAGCTCCTCTATAGGTAACATTTCAGAGCTGGAGCATTATTTTGTTTTATCTCTGAGTCTGGCTTCACTGTTTCTTTCCACGGACTCTGTCAGCCAAACGAAATATCAACCTTGAAATCCTATGAGAGAATTCTGCTTCAGAACATTCTCTTTGTAATGAGACAGGACAACAGTTTCAATACAGGGAAACAGTCAACCTGCCTGCTGGTTTTAGGGCAGCTGAAAATGGGAAGCCAAGCTTACATGCATGCTTATGCCAAGAAATCTTCTTGGTTTAGGCTTAAAGAGGATTTTTTAATTTCTGAACCAGAGAGCAATTTTGGACATCTCTCTTGGTTTTCCTGTTCCCAAGGATAAGCAAAATGTGTACAGGATTTTCCTCCATGGCTCTCACTGATTCAAAGTTAATTTCTGCATATTTTTCTTCTTTTTCTGTGGTCCTTGGAGATGAAAGTGCTGTGTGAATGTAAGATGCTTTGTTAGACTTAGGCAGAGAAGTTTGGAGTTTTTTTCCAGCTATTTTTTGTATTTGCTTTGCTTTGATTTTAGCACTTGATGAGGAAGGGATGGGGTTCTTTTAATGCTATGATATATTTATTTTCTTCCTTTTTTTCTTTTTCTGTGCTGTTTTATTCACACACTTCAATAATTTGAGAGAACTCTGTAAGAAACAAGCTTTTTTGTGCCTTAAAGTCACAGGCTTTGTGTTATAAGGCATCTGTCATTTTAGGATGTATTTTGACTTTTCCGGGCATTAAAATGAAGTGGTAGCAAACAGAATAGTTCCAGATTCAGATAAACATCCTGATTATTAAATATTTTGGGTTCTGATGTTAATATTATAGTTCTATCTTCAGTTCTCCAGTTTACAGATAATTGTATTTAATGTTAAAGCCTGATTCATTTCTGTGGGGAGATTTATTGTAATTCCACAGAAGAAAAGCAGTCCATGTAAAATTCAGGAAAATGTGGGATATTTTAAATAGAATTATATTAATGTACATTAATAGACTAATTTATATTTATTTGTATATAAAAGCATTTGTGATGAGGATTGTTTTAGCTAATTAGCTTCATCATCTTCCTATTTCATGCTCATTGATTCCTGTGTTTATGATAATTATTATCAGACCATCCAGGGACATATCATTAAAATTAAAATTTAAGTTAGTAAATTAAAAACATTGTTTAATTCCACAAAAAATGTGTTTGGTAAGTATCTACAAAAAAATAAAGTAACCTGAGTTAAATGTTTACAGTGTTCTTAAAAGTCATGCTAGATGCACAAAAGGAAGAGAAGAGTTAACACAAAAGCAGAGAACAATGCAAATAGCCTTTAAATGCATTTGTCCTGATCTCCTAAGTTTCCTGGAGTCTATGCTGCTCTTTAGGAAATATTGCAATACATTATAATTGTTTTCTTTCTTTAAATAATCCTCTAATAATATTCCCTACACAGTTTTTTTTCTCCTTTTTTTTTCTTCTTCTGTTTTTTCTTTTTTTTTTTTATCAAGACCTTTGATAAAGAAGAATAAGATAATCACTTCAATACCTGCAGAAGCATCAGTGTTTAAGAGAGATTTTTTAATGCCAATCTGAATCCAAATCTGAAGTATGAACTAGGTTAGCCAAATACTTCACTTTTAATTTAATCTTAATTCCTAGTATATATATCAAGAGTTAGATGTAACTTTCTTTTGTGCACACTTACTACAATCCACCATAATCAATCGCTGTAGATAAAAATATATTACATCGCTGCTGTCTCCAGTTATGTTTCTGTTTATTTTCCTCCTACTGCACCATGGACCTGTAATTGCAGTATAGTGTAAGAATTATTGTAATCCCTTCCTTTATTCATTACTTTGTCCACAAAGTGCTAGTGCAGTTCATGTTAAATGCCAGTGATTGCTGCTTGTGTTGTACACACTAATGTTAGTAGCACGTCTGGTGCTAAATACTTGTACTAAAGTATACTTATAGTGTAGCCAATCAGATTTTTCTCCTCACTTCAGAGGACCTAAGAGCTAGCAAAGGTGCAAGGGAAAGGACGGAACGAAAAGGATAGTAGCAAAGAATAAAATGAAGAGGCAGATGGTTGTGAAGAAACATTTAAATAATAGCAAAACATCTCAAATAAAACAAAGCAGACATTCAAAAGGTTAAAGCCATGGATTGATAAGGGAATGCTGGCAAAGGTCGGTTAAGAAGAGGTTAGCTGTAGAGTTATAAACAAAAAAAAAACATAAAAACAGAGAGAAACTAAACTGAGTCAGACAGAAAGTAGGCAAAGTAGAGAGAAATGAAGAGAGAAAAAGAAATTCATCCTGCTAGAGATAGTTTCTCCTGTCACTCACACATAAGTATTGCCTCTAGAAAGGTCAGTTCAGGCATTGCCAAATGACAAAAGTGATAGGGGAGAACCACATCATCTGATAGAAGGTGAATAAAATAGGGTTCAAGATGTATTTGTATTTTTTATCATTGATGGGACAGTGTTTACTTTGGCAATATATGGACTGAAATCATGTGGGCTGTTCTAGTGAACATTAACTTTTTTTTTTTTTTCTTTCCCCTGCCATTTCTGGAGTCACAAATTTTGCCCACTAAATGTTCTCAACTGATCAGAATGTCAAACCCTTAGAAAGAAGTTGATATAGTGAAAGAGGTACTGAATACCAGAATCACAGTTTAGAAATTAGGTAATGTAGTTTAAAAATGTTTTGCAAGATATTACCTTAGTAAAAATCTATCCTTCATAAAGCAGATCATCTCTTCTACAAAGAAAATGCAGTATAATGTTTTGTTTCCATGAAGATGTGGCTTCTGACTTCACAGCTGTGCCCAAAATAGGACTTCTCATTTGGAGATTTTTTCTTTCTTTCTTTCTCCGTTTATGCTTCTTTTCATGTTGTAATTGGGTGTTAGGAGTTTAGGGTCTGCAGACTTTTGTAGAAATTAGTGCTTAGTGATGCTGACAGTAACAAAGGGAAAAGCAACCAAGTGCCAAGTTATGTATTAAGCTTCAGAATTTCACTTTTGTGGAGGTTAAAGCTGCCATGCATTTGTGATCCCTCAGATGATGTTAATAATTACCTGGTGTTGCATAACTGGCAGAAAAGGCAGTGAGTCCTTTAGACCAGTTTGGTTTGCTCCTCCTGTGTTTGTTATCAATCACATGAGATAACGCTGAAGTTATGCTTAATTTCCTTTTACTTGCAGCTGAATTTCACATTATATTAGCAAACAGTGAGGGCATGCCAGAAAGTAAAGAAAGCACTATGATAAACGTTGTGACCTTCTAGTAAGAAACAGTATGGCATGCATAAAGGACTGCTGCATTAAATGGAAGGTGGAGAGGGGGGGGAAGGAGAAGGAAGTGGGTAATTATTTGTAGCAGTGCTTTTACTGTTGTTGGAATGAGACAGACTAACAGTGGCAGCAGTCATTTTGCTGAATCAAAGTCCATGTTAGTCGCATTATACACTGCCACAAAAGGTTGTTAAGGCTGGTATTAGCATGTACCACTGAGGACATTGGAAGGACTCGATCTGTCACACTAAATCGCCTTCTTGCCCTCAACCATTGAAGTCTCCAGCTCCTCTGACATGTTCTTTCATTAATGGCCTGGCCTTGACAACTGATCCTAATTGCCTCTGAACCGCACTTCATGTATTATTGGTGTCTGCCTGCCCTGGTTCATGTCAACAAGCCGCAGCATGCACAGGGTGTGCCCGGTGCCTTTTGCTGAAATGACGCTCACATAGTCATTTACCTCTGAGGGTTTAGGTCTCACTGGAAATGAGGGATAAAGCTAAAGATCTTCCTGTCTCTTCCTAGTAATGCTTTAATGTGGATCTGTGCTATGCACTTATTAGGCATGTATGGAGACTCGGTAAAGCATCAAGCCAATTATATAAGATTCCATTAAAGCATAGAGTGTAAATGCAAAGGAAAACTTGCCTGCATTTTGGTTACTGAGTGTTTGTTTATTCATTTATTCATTCTGAAAAGCTTATTCAACTAGAAAGTATGGCTTACTCTTCATTTTTCATAAATAAAAATTCTACTCTAATTTAAAGCAATAGTAAGCAAAGAAATATTACCTTTAACAGTGATGGAGTTCCTGTAGATTGAAGTGTTCTCACTATAAAAAAAAGGCAGGAGAAGGCTCCCATTAGTCGAGATGTAAATTAAAGCAAAAGCTACTTTAAAATCTTAATGTTCCCTCCCTTCCAATGCAAAGGCTTCATAAATATATTTTGGAGTAGTTCTAAGAATGCTTTCAAAACATACTTCTCATTTCATAAAGCAATACATTTTCTTCTTGATTCTAAAGCCTTTTTTATTTTCACTCTTGTGGATTGCAAAAGCTGTGATAAATTTTAATTATTCTTTTGCAGAATGTGTTGTATTTTTACCAGGGACTTTCAGTTTTAAATCTGTAATAACCTATATACCTATCCCTAAAAAAAGAAACAAACCACCTTTATATGTTTTAAGCATGGCTGTGATTAAAATTTGCATAGTTTCTTGTAAGATTTTCTATGATGGTCTCAGTCATCAAGTAGTCTGAATAATTTGAACGGGGAGCCTTTTAAGCATGCAAGTTCTACAGTGATAATAAAAAATAAATCACAGAAGCTCTTTGGTGCTAGGTATCATTTAGCCTAATCTAGACAGTGACATTTGGGCCACTAACCGCGTAATCATAGTTATTGCTACAAATTGCTGCATGTTTGAGTTTTAATGTTATAAGTAAATTATGCCACAGGATAAAATATATGCTTCTTTGGGAATTAAACATGTTTATTTCAGCAATGTGGCTGCGGAGTACCAGGCAGATGGCGAGTTTCTTTCGTGTGGTAATACTGCCACCTTCTGAGCCAGTACAGAAGGATCCATCACTGGAGTTGGTTTCTATCCTAAGAACGTTCAGAAGAACGTGTTTCAGGTTGGTGACTTGCTTTGAGCCAGCAGCAGAAGGTCTCAAAGCCAGAAGTGCTGGAGACCAGAAATTGCCGGGAATCTAGTGCTGAAATTGTTTGAAAATCCACTCCGGAAGGTAATTTTACTTACCATGGAGACTACGCTCCCACTGTGAAAGTTTGTCAGACTGGAAGGAATAGGCAGTAAAAGTCTAGAGGGACAATTTTGTTTAAAATACTTTTCTAAAGACACAGTCATCAAAGCCCAAAAATGCATTCTTATTCTATATACAAAAGACTGCTCCTGAGTTAATTCTGATTGCATAGGAGGAAAGGTTGCCGAGTGGTTTGAGGGCAGAGGTGGCCACAGCTGGGACTGGAAGATGAAGGGGCTTGGGAAATGTTCCTTCACCATCATTCATTCAGACAACGTGCCCTTCAGCAGCACAGCAAGCCCTTCTGATTTTCTCGAATTAGGAAGATTAGCATGAAGCGCATAATGCGGGATGATGGAATTTGTCATAATTTGCATTGTCCTGGAAAGATTGGGTTTGATAGAGCGATGCATCTCAGAGCATGTCATGTCCCACGGGCAGGTCATGGAGGAAGCTCGGCAGAAATAANGAAAAAAAAAAAAAAAAAAAAAAAAAAAAAAAGCAGGGGGGAGGGAAAAAGGAAAAGAAAGGTGGAGGTTGGGAGAGTTGAAGGAGGTGGGCACAGGTAGAAGTTCAATGTGGTGATGATAAATTAGACCTGTGCCATGATCGCATGGAATGAGTGAAGGCATTGATTAGATACCTGCCAGGCTACTGGTCCCGATTTCCATTTCTACAAAAACATAAGTATGAGAAAAGTAAATCTTTCCCTGACTGCACGAGGAAGTTTATTTATGAAAATTCCTCGCAGAAATCATCAGCTACAAGAGCTTCAGGATCAGTTTTCTGAGCGATTACTTCTGACCTTGATGATGTTCCCAAAGTGCAGATAGAAAAGGATAATGAGCATGTAGTTGACAAAACAGACATGACAGTGTTACTTATCCGCTGCGGCGTTTCTGGCAGTGGGCATGTAGAATTCAGACAGGCAAAGGGAACACACTTATTTACAGTAGCATAGCAAGAAGAAAAGGTCCAATGTCAGGAATTGACCATGGTTTATTTATGGCCCATCTGACAATGAAGCAACAGTCTGATATTTAGAAATCCCTTCTCCCCAAGAAGGTTGTAACTAGTGCTCGTAGGTTATGTTATTTATCATTTCGCTCTCCGGTTCTACTTGAGGAAGACATTTTTTGCAAGATCTCCTTTATTTGTCTTTCTTTATCCATTTCAAACAACAGATTAATGCCGATGGTTCAGTAACACTGATCCTTTGTGACAGTTGAGCATTTGTGAGTTGAGAATCTAGTAACAAAATCAAAATAAAAAAGGGGGAAATAAAAAGGAAGTTGTCACTTTTGAGGACCTACTTTACCATCCATGGGGTTCAAATAATTCTTCCTACCACAGGTTGATTTCCAAAGGAGGAATTCCCAAAATTAAGAAAAGCTAAGCCCACCATACAAACATCTTCCATCAAAAAAAGAGAAAAGTTATTGTCATAGGAGACTCCCTTTTGAAGGGAGCCGAAGGCCCAATGTTTAGACCTAACCCACTCCAAGGGGAGGTCTGCTGTCTACCGGGGGTCCAGTAGACAGCAGACTACCGGGGGTCCAGTAGACATCTTATCAAAGATGTGATAAGAAGGTTTCCCTCCCTGGTATGGCCCATAGATTACTACCCATTGTTAACCTTCCAGATAGGCTATGATGACCTTGGAAGAAGAAAAATAAAGGCTATAAAGGTAGACTTCAGGGCCTTGGGTCAAGTGCTCAAGGGAGTGGGAGCACAGGTAATATTCTCTTCTATCCTCCCTCTTGAAGGGACTAACCCAGAAAGAATGAGGAGGAGGACTCACCTGCTCAACTCTTGGCTTTGAGACTGGTTCCTCCAGCAGGATTTTGGCTTTTTTGACCACAGGTCCCCCCACATGACACCAGGTCTGCTGGCAGCAGATGGGGTGCACCTCTCTCCAAGCAGAAGAGGGTTTATATCACAAGGGTTGGCTGAGATCATTAATCATGCTTTAAACAAGGTTGGAAGGATGGGAGGATGGAAGACAGGCTTACTATAAGCAAGCCTGAAACGATTGTGGGGCCATGTGTCAGCTCCACTGCTATCTCAGGGGAGGTAGATAACAATGAGTTGTGTCCTGGAGAGGAGGCAAGATACGGAATATCAGGGTGAGAGGCTAACAAGAGCCTTCAGCCTGTTACCCTGCAGCATACTGGGGACACACAAGAACTCTTTAAGTCTTGCAGAGATGGACCACGGGGATCAAGTAATCAAGTAATGAGGAATCAGCACACATGATGCTTCCTGCTAGGTTGGCGGCCATGGAAGTGGCTGGGAATGGCAGGACAAGTGGAAGGTAATGGACTAACTCCCTCCCTGAAATGCTTATACACCAATGCACAGAGCATGGGGAATAAGCAGGAGGAGCTGGAGATCTGTGTTAGGCTGAATAACTATGATATAATTGCCATTACTGAGACATGGTGGGACAGCTCCCATGACTGAATGTTGTCATGGATGGCTCTGTACTATTCAGGAAGCATAGACCAGCAAGATGAGGTAGGGAAGTTGCTCTCTATGTGCAACTGAAATGTGCTGAATTCTATCTGAGGTGGGAGGCAGAACAGGTTGAAAGCTTGTGGGTAAGAGTTAAGGGATGAGGGAAAGGAGGTGAAATTGTTGTAGGTGTCTACTATAGAGCACCAAACCAAGAGGAAGGTGTTGATGAGGCCTTCGACAGACAACTGGAGGTAGCCTCTAGAGCTAACTGCTTGGTACTCATGGAGGACTTCAGTCACCCTGATATTTACTGGGAAGCTCACACAGCCAGGCACAGCCAGTCCGAAAGACTCTTGCAGTGTATCAATGATACTTTCTTGATGCAGGTGGTGGAGGAACCAACAAGGAGAGGTGCACTGATGGACCTTTTGTTAACTAATAAAGAGGGACTTGTTGAGGACATCAAGGTTGGGAACAGCCTTGGGGACAGTTATCATGACATGGTGGCCTTTAGTATTCTACAGAGTAGAATCAGACCAACAAGTAGAATTACAACCTTGGACTTCTGCAAAGCTAAATTTGTGCTCTTCAAAGACATACTTGCAGAAATCCCATGGGCTAAGGCTCTGGAGGATAAAGGAGCCCAAGAAAGTTAGTTAGTTTTTAAAGCAAAGCCCAAACTAGATGTGTTTCTCTGAGTAAAAAATCAGGTAGACATACTAGGAGACCTGCATGGCTGAACAAGAAGCTCTGGAAGGAAATCTCAGGGAAGAAACTTACAGTTGATTGAAAAAGGCATTGGACATTTGGGAGAGCTATAGAGAAGTAGTCAGGTCATGTAGGAAGGCAACAAGGAAGGCCAAAGCCCTCTTGGAACTGAAGCTGTCAAAAGAAGTAAAAGAGGACAAGAAGAGCTTCTTCAAATATGCTGTTAGGAAAAGGAAGAACAGGGAAGGTGTGGGGCCACTGCTTAACGAGGATGCAGAGAAGGCAGAGCTGCTGAATGCCTCCTTTGCTTCAGTCTTTTCACCTAAGGCTGAACTCCCCTATGTACTACAGACCCTTGATGAAGGAGAGGAAGGCCGGAGGGGGGAATGCTCCCCAGTGGTCAGTGCAGACTGGGTTAGGGATCAGTTACACAAATTAAACATTCACACATCCATGGGCCCTGATGAGATGTACCCAAGGGTGCTGAGAGAACTGCCTGATGTTATCACTCTGCCACTCTCCATCATTTTTGCTAAATCGTGGCAGACAGGAGAGGTGCCTGAGGACTGGAGGAGAGCCAGTGTCACTCCAGTCTTCAAAAAGGGCAAGAAAGAGGTTCCAGGGAACTATCAACTAATCAGCCTCACCTCCATTCCTGGACAAATGATGGAGCGGCTCCTTCTGGAGGGCATCTCAAGGCATTTTGAAAAGAAGAAGGTTATCAGGAGCAGTCAACATGGATTTACCAAGGGGAGGTCATGCTTGACTAACCTGATAGCATTTTATGATGACATAACTGAATGGGTAGATTCAGGGAGAGCAGTGGATGTAGTCTACCTTGACCTTAGCAAGGCCTTTGACACTGTCTCCCGTGGCATTATAGTGATCAAGCTCAGGAAGTGCGGGATGGAAGAGCAGACAGTGAGGTGGATGAGGAACTGGTTACAAGACAGAGTTCAAAGAGTGGTGATGAATGGTGCCAGGTCCAGCTGGAGAGCTGTAACCAGTAGAGTCCCCCAGGGATCAGTGCTGGGTCTAGTGCTGTTCAACATCTTCATCAATGACATTGATGAGGGAACAGACAGAGTCTGCTCAGCAAGTTTGCTGATAACACCAAACTGGGAGGCTTGGCTGATACAGCTGAAGGCTGTGCAGCCATCCAGTGAGACTTGGACAGACTGGAGAGCTGGGCACACAGGAGCTAAATGAGGTTCAACAAGGACAAATGCAGAGTCTTGCACCTGGGGAGGAATAATAAACTGCATCAGTACAGGCTGGGAGTTGACCTGCTGGAGAGCAGCCCTGTGGAGAGGGACCTGGGAGTGCTGGTGGATAACAAGTAAACCATGGGACAGCAATGTGCCCTTGCGGCCAGGAAGGCCAATGGGATCCTGGGGTATATTAAGAAGAGTGTGCCCAGCAGATCAAGGGAGGTTCTCCTTCCCCTCTACTCTGCCCTGGTGAGACCTCATCTTCAATACTGCATTCAGTTTTGGGCTCCCCAGTTTAAGAGGGACAGGGATCTACTGGAGAGCATCCAGTGGAAGACTATGAGGATGATTAGGGGACTAGAGGGCATGACTCATGAGGAGAAGCTGAGGGACCTGGAACTTTTTGGTCTAGAGAAGAGAAGACAGAGAGGGGATTTGATAAATGTCTATAAATATCTGAGGGCTGGTCAGGAGTGGGGGAACAGACTCTTCTCACTTGCTCCCTGTGATAGGACAAGGAGCAATCAGTGTAAGTTGCAGCATAAGAGGTTCCACCTCAACACAAGGGGGAACTTCTTCACTGTAAGGGACACAGAGCCCTGGAACAGGCTCCCCAGAGAGGTTGTGGAGTCTCATTCTCTGGAGAGTTTCAAGGTGCATCTGCATGTGTTCCTCTGTGATCTGTGCTAGATTGTATGGTCCTGCCCTGGCAGGGGGGTTGGACTCAATGATCTCCTTGGGTCCCTTCCAACCCCTAACATCCAGTGATCACTGTGCTGCTGTCTTTCAACCTGGTTATTATTGTAGAATTCTGATTTTTGAAAGCTGAGTTACCTTAGGGTACAACTCAACATGAATAAAGCTTTCAACATCCAGTACCTGGAGTCAAGACACATCTGAAGCTACTAACGCTGCACAGCTACAATTTGGTCAAGTGACTGCCATGAGTTTTTGGGAAGAAAGTACTTATAGAGCTCTGCATAATAAATACGGTTCAATAATGTCAGCCCAAAACATTCCAAATCATTTTTTACTGCCTTTTTTGGTGTTGTCTTTATAGGTTCTCCTCTCAGGTTGTAATCTCTTTCTTTTCCTTAATGCACAGCTTTGATTAAGCATTTAGATTAATTGCTGTAGTAGGCAGAGTTCATAATTGATGAGTGGCACTTACTGTACTGTACATGGCAAAGAAAGACAATCTTTAGAAGCAAGAGCAAGAGTGTGGTTTTCCTACTTTGCTGGGTGATATATGTATATATATATAATTTTTTTAAATTATGGAATAAATAATCTTCACATCCGTGTATTTAAAGCTTGGTTAATACTTTATTATGAGGAGATATTTTGGTAACTTTTGAGTGAAAAGCAACAAGTATGCCTCCTTACTGACATTTCTCAGAAAATACTGTGTACTGTTTCCTAGCCACTTCATTTCGGTCATATAGCTTGGCTCTGAGTTTTGAGGGCTGATAGTAGTAAGTGAAAAATCTGGATATAGTAAGTAATCTTTAAAAGCCACAGGGTGAAAAGTCATGACTGGTAGTCTTTTCCTCTGTGTATCAGTTGTAGAATATAGAAGCATTTCTGATAAGATATGCTCTGGTAAGATATGCTGTCTGCTAAGTACGCTCTGGAAAGACCTCACCTGCAGTACTGCTTCCATCTCTGGGGCCCTAGACACAGGAAGGACATTGATCTGATGGAGTAGGTCCAGAAGAGGGCCACAAAAAATGATCAGTAGGGCTGGAATACCTCTGCTACAATGACAGACTGAAAGAGCTGGGGTTGTTCAGCCTGGAGAGAATTGAAGTGGGCTACAAAGAAGGCTGCAGAGGGACTGTTTGCAAAGGCCTGCAGTGACAGGATGAGAGGCAATGGTCTGAAATCAGAGGAGAGGAGATTGGGTGTTAGGAACAAGTTCTGCACCATGAGGATGCTGGAAGATGGAACGGGTTGCCCAGGAAGGTAGCTGAGGTCCCATCCCTCAGGATATTCAAGGTGAGGCTCAACAGGGCTCTGGGCAGCCTGATCTAGTGTAGGATGCCTCTGCTAACGGCATAGAAGTTTGGACTGGATGTCATTTGGAGATTCCTTTCAACCCAGACCGTTCTGTGATTCTCAATTAGATGGTGATGGATTTAAAACAAATACATAGAAGTCTCATTTCTGATAAAAGGAACTACATAAATTGTTTCCATTATGATATATTCCACACATGATCCTTTATTAAGAGTGTGTCCAGTGAAGGATGAAAATGTGGAATTGTACAAGAAAGTGGTGATACATCTTCTGTAAAATTTTCTGATCACAAGACCTCATTTACCACTTTTTACAGAGTCCATGTGGCCATTAATTTATTGTGTTGAGCAGAATGCCTCTGTTTCTTTTTTTTATTACCTTTGGAGAAAGGCAGTGTGCGATATGAAATGTTTGATGTCGCTGTCGTTTAAATAGTGGACAATTGAAAGTGAATAAAATGCTAAAATAAAATATACTCTGTCTAAAGAGCAGATTCTTTCTAGCTAATAGTTAACATATTATGTGGAAGATAGTCAAAATCTAATTCTTAGCTTTCACATCTGGAAATCTTCAGAGCAATTCGTGGAAAGGATACTTTGTGCACACAAATCAAGCACTGTCCTTTGAAGGTTACTTTGCTCTGAAAGGATTTTGTCTGTTGAATGTCAGTGACTTCCCCTGTATGTTTATCAGCATCTGTGAAAAAACCTGAAGCTTTATTTTTCCAGGCATTGATGCCACAGATTCAGTCTGGGTTGATCTATGTTCTTTCCCTTCTCACAGTTCTTAAGTAAAAAGGTTTTTCAGATGCATTTCAGCTGTAATATGTATGCATGCATTCTTGTCTCCTGATTCCTTGAGCTTCCTATGCAGTTTTGAACTTCTGAATGAGGAATTATCCTGAAGATAATTAATAGTCTGTGATTTTAACATCCTCAGGAGGCTATGCTCAGCTCAACTCAAGAGAAGGCAGAGAGAACAGAAAGCAAGGGAACAAAGTTATGGAGGGAGAGGGAAGTCGTTCCTATATTCACTTGGATATAGATCTTATACTGAATTGTATGTTCTTGACCAGTGAAGATTTGGGTTTGAACCTTTAAGGCTCAAATGTTTTAGCTGTGTGTAGAAGCAAAGTAGTACAAAACAGGCCAATTGCAGGGGCCAGGGTGGATCTTTCTCATGTGTTCCTGTATCAGATTAGGGAATGTAAATCAGAACCCTTAAAATGTCATATATCAAGTAATTTTTTCAGGGTGAGGATTTATGTAAATAAGGTTTTCTGCCCTGTAATTACATAGCTGCTATAAAACACCAGAGAGAAACTAAATATTAAAGTAATTTTCTTTGTGCAAATCCAATGCTAAAGCATCTGTTTTCAAATTCTCCTAGGCTATTTCTGAGTTCTTTAGAAATTTAGTGTAATTTTGTATGAAGTTCTACTGCTGTAGCTCTTAGGCTTAGTAAAAGAGGAGGAGGCACAGGAAAAAATTGTAGTAATTTCTGACTCTGCTTTACATAGAGTTTGTCCTCTGCATCTTCCTTATTTTTCAGTGGGTCTGTAAAAATGGGGATGGATTGAGGGAAGAAGTAGGAGTGCAGAAGTAACACTGTTTGCATGTGAGGCAGTGTGAATATAGTGCTTTGACTGCACTATGGTAAAACTCTCTAGAGAATCATAGAATCAGTCAGGGTTGGAAGGGGCCACAAGGATCATCTAGTTCTAACTCCCTTGCCATAGGCAGGGACACCCTACTCAAGATCCCAGGACTGATCCCTGAGGGACTCCACTTGTCACTGACCTCCACTTGGACATGGACCCATTGACAGCCACTCTTTGGTGTGGCCATCAAGCCAGTTCTTTATCCATCTTGTGGTCCACCCATCAAACCAGTATTTCACCAGCTTGGAGACCAGGATGTGGTGTGGGACAGTGTCAGAGGCTTTGCTCAGGTCCAGGTAAATGACATCAGTTGCTCACCCCTCCTCTATTAATGTTGTGACCTGTTTGTAGAAGGCCACCAGGTTTGTCAGGCAGGATCTGCCCTTTTTGAAGCCATGCTGATTGGACCCATTCACCTCTTTACTATTGTCCTGTCTCAGTAGTGTCTCTAGGAGGATTTGCCCCATAATCTTACCAGTCACAGAGGTGAGACTCACTGGTCTGTAGTTCCCCAGCTCTTCCTTCCTACCCTTTTTGAAAATGGGAGTTATGTGCGGAGTACAGGGGGACAGTCACTGCATGCCAAGTACAGGGGGACAGTCACTTCCCTTTATGGAAAAGTATCCAAAACTTCCCATATGTTACAAGATCCTGAGTTGCTGATTTAATGTTGTGACCTGTTCATAGAAGGCCACCAGGTTTGTCAGGCAGGATATGCCCTTGGTGAAGCCATGCTGATTGGACCCAATCACCTCTTCACTATTCTCCTGTCTCAGTAGTGCCTCTAGGAGGATTTGCTCCATGATCTTACTGGTCACAGAGGTGAGACTGACTGGCCTGTAGCTCCCTGGATCCTCTTGCCTACCCTTTTTGAAAATGGGAGTTATGTTTCAACCCCTTTTCCAGTCAGTGGGGACTTCACCAGACTGCTATGACTTTTGGGAATATAATAGAGAGGGATTTAGCAACCTCATCTGCCAGTTCTCAGTACCCATGGATGTATCCAGTCAGGTCCCATGGACTTGAACACTTTCAGGTTCTTCAGGTGATCACAAACCTGATCCTCACTTATGATGGGCAGCTCTTCCTTCCAGTCCCTGCCATTATCTTACGTGACTCCAGGACTGTGGCTGGAGGCCTTTGCTGTGAAGACTGAGGTAAATCTGGGAGTGGAAAGACACATTCTATCAGTTGAAAGTTGAGTTGGGGCATGGCTATGCTAAATTGTTCTGTACTCAGGCTGTCGGAATTTCAGCTACTTTCTTTTTGTCCTGAGAAAGCAAAGAAATGGGAACAAGTAGAACAGAGAAGACTAGCACTGAGAGGACAAAGAAAAGAGAGAGAACTGTTGTTAGTAACTGAGAATGTCTGAACCATGTTCGTTCACGTATGGGATGGAGCCATGAGTCATGCCATGGGATGTCCTGCTCAGGTGCCTGTCTGTACAGCCATGCAGACATTTTGCAATCACACGGTGGCTGAGGTCGGAAGGGACCTCTAGAGGTCATATTGCTCAATCTCCTTGCTTAAGCAGGTCCAATGGAATAGTGTGTAAAAAAATATTCATCTATATGAAGCCTCCACATACTTTAATATGCCCATTTCCACATTACCATTACTGCAGTTTGTGAAGAGAAAAGTTAAGTTTCTGTCCGGACTGCAAAGTGTCCCTTTCCCACAAATCTTCAGTGTCCTCAAATAAAATAGGATAAAGAAGTAGAACAGCATAGCTGTGGGACATAGCAGAAAGAATATTTTCAACACCTATGCTTGTTTAAGTCAAAAATATGAAATCTGTGCAAAATCTAAACGGATGGAAGTGCTTTAGGTATGTTTTTAATGTAGCACCTCAGATTTAGGAGAAAAGTGACACATGTTGCTAACGTTTAATTTCCCATCTTTTTCTTTAATTTGATTTTTTCTCTTAAATTAAAAAAAAAAAAAGAATTACATTTTCCAGTAAAAAATTGTTTTTGGATTTATTCTTATAAAATAGATAAGCCATAAAATAGTTCTGTGTTTATTTTCTCGAGAACAATGTTGCAAGGTAGACATCTCATGCACAACGGTGTTAATCTGGCAAGTATTGATGTATTGCACAGAAAATTGAAAAGAGAGCAAGATGAGGAAGCAGGAGGGAGCTAGAGATGAGTGAGACCTCCAGTATGACTAGTGGAGTTTTGCCTACCTGAGAAGGAAAACTAAAGTGGCCTAAAGGTGAGCAGATTCCAAGTAATTGGTTCTGTTCATGACATTCCCAGATGAATCCCTCTATGTCTGTGTACTTCCCCAGCCATCCCTCCTGTTCAGAGTATCACAGAAACACAGAATGTTAGAAGTTGGTTGAGTCCAACCCCCCTGCCAAAGCAGGATTCCTTATGTTCCTGCATTGCGGTGGGTTTTGAAAGTCTCCAGAGAAGACTCCACAACCTGTCTGAGCAGCCTGCTCCAGGGTCATCACCCTCACTGTAAAGAAGTTTCTTCTCATGCTGAGGCGAAACCTTCTGTGTTCCAGTTTGTTGCTGTTGCTCCTTTGCTGCTAACTACCAAAAAGAGATTGGCACCCTCCTCTTGACACTCACCCCTCAGATATTTATAGACCTTGATCAAGTCTCCTCTCAGTCTTCTCTTCTCCAGACTGAACACCTCCAGGGCTCTCAGTCTCTCTTCGTAGGGGAGATGCTCAAGTCTTTCTGGCTCTGCATTGGACTCTCTCCAGCAGGTCCCTGTCTCTCTTGAACTGAAGAGCCCAAATCCAGGTGTGGTTGCACCAGGGCAGAGCAGAGGGGGAGAAAAATCTCTCCAGTCCTGCTGGACACACTCTTCCTGATACATCCCAGGCTACGATTGGCTTTCTTGTTCACAAGGACACATTGCTGGCCCATGCAGAACTTACTGCCCACCACCACTCCTAGGTCTTTCCCCACGGAGCTGCTTTCCAGCAGGACAATCCCTAATCTGTACTGGTGCCTGCTGTTGTTCCTCCCCAGGTGCAGAACTCTGCACTTGTCCTTAGTGAACTTCATGTGGTTAGCCTTCATCCAACACTCAACCTGTCCAGATGTTGGTTGCACAGCCTGAGGATTGTTGCACCTCTCCGCCGCTCCCAGTTTTGTGTCATCAGTACCAAAAACTTAATTACTGTGATTTAGAAGAAGTCTGTACAGTGGCTCAATGCATGTAAATCCTGGTGTTGGGTCTGAAACACTGCTAGTCTGCCTTGGCACCTTACCACCACTTTTGCCATCCTTCTTCTTTAACCTTTATGCTATATGACTGCTCACAATTCAATTGTTTTCTATGCTAAGCAGGAAAAGTAGCTGTTTCTGTTTGTCTCCTAGCTTTAAGCACAACTTATATTCCTGTGTTTATTACTTTTTTTTCCTCTGTGATTATAGAAAATCATTCTCTTTGCAAACAAAAAAAAAATTACCTTCATCATTTAACCAGTGTTCAGGAGGGCTCAGCGTGACAATGCTTTAAAATAAAAATCCTTCATTTTCACTGTAGTGGTAGTTAACTACCTGTATTTTTGTAGCTCATAATGTTTCCTGTTTGTCTTAATCCTGCATTTCTCCATGGCAGCTGCTGACTGCTGAGCAGTCTGGAAAATCTGGTCATAAGTAAGGGAGGCTCAAAACTTCAGAAGTGTGGATGATGTACAACATGGATAATGCTGTTCAATATCTTTATCACTGATATCTTCATCAATGATCTCCGTAGCCAGATTGGGTGCACCCTCAGCAGACTTGCAGATGATACCAAGCTGAGTGCTGTGATTGTTAAGTCTGAAGAATGGGATGGCATCCAGAGGGAACTGGACAGGCTGGAAAGGTGGGCTGAGAGCATCATTAGGTTCAATAAGGCAAAGAGTAAGGTCCATGCACCTAGGTTGCCACAGTCCTAGATAACAGTGCAGGTGATGAAATTGAGAGCAGCCCTGCAGAAAATGACTTAGGGGTGCTGGTGGATGAGAAGCTGGATGTGAACCAACAGTGTGAGCTTGCAGCCCAAAAGGCAGATGGCATCCTGGGCTGCATCAAAAGAAGTGTGACCAGAAATGGAGAAAGGGGATTCTGCTGCTCTGCTCTGGTGGGAGCTCACTTGGAGTGCTGCATCCAGATATGGAGCCCTCTACGCAGGAAGGATGGACATGCTGGAGCATGTCCAAAGGAGGGGCACAGAGATGATCAGGAGTCTGGAACACCTCTGCTGTGACGACAGGCTGAGGGAGGCGTGTTCCCTATGTTCACATGGTATCTCCTGTGCTCCAGCTTGCACTCATTTCCCCTTGCCCTTTTATTGGACATCCCTGAGCAGAGCCTGGCTCCATCCTCCCAACGTTGCCCTGCACATCTTTATAAACATGACTGATGTCTCCCACAGGCTCCTGTGCTCCAAGCTCCAAGCCCCAGCTCTCTCAGCCTGTCCTCAGCAGGAAGTTGTTCCACTGTCTTCAGCATCTGTGTGGCTCTGAGCTGGACTCTACCAAGCAGTTCCTGCAGGTCTTTCTTGAAATAAGAAAGAGGGGTCTGAGGATCCGAGCTTGACACAATATTCCAGATTCTGCCTCACCAGGGCAGAGCAGAGGGGGAGCATTACTAAGGTTGTTAAATATCAGTAGTAATTTACTTTGATTAGAAGGCTCTGTGTGCATCTCTCAGCCCTTAGTCTGAATCTCTGCATATTTTAAGCGTGTAAAACCAAACTGAGAATTGCATCAAATGAAGTAATTTGTCTTGTCTCGTTGCTGTGCTTTAAAACACCATGCATATAAATAACAGCTGCAAATCGCAGTCTCTTCTCCCAGCTCCCTGTAGTTTACACTGACTTGTATAGACTTCTGAAATTTATACCAGCCTGTGAATCACTGTAAAGTTCTATCCAGCGCCTTTTGAGGATTCAGAGGAATTTCAAATAGGGAAGCCAACTCTTCTTTCCACAACAGTTTAGGCCCTGGGATTGTTCTAAATAGTTTTTTTTTGTATTCTCAGCAAAAATGTGTTTAGCTTTTAGGGATCAAATAATACCGCAAACCTGAGAAATCTAAGTTACAGATTTCTTTCAGATTTCTCTTTTTGAGTCCCATTTCTTTCCCAGGAAGACTTGAAATACTGTTTATTAAGGCTGTAGGTTTGAAAAGTGGAAAGACCAAGAGAACTGGGGCTGTTGAAAGACTCAGAGAACCAGAGGTGTTTACACTGGAGAAGTGAAGACTGAGAGGGGATCTTATCAGCATCTAAGTATCTAAGGGGTGGGTGTCAAGATGAAAATGCCAGGCTCTTTTTGGTGGTGCCCAGTGATAGGACAAGGAACAACAGGTTCTATTCCAGGGGGTTCCATCTCAAGACCAGGAGATTTTTTTTTATGGTGAGGGTGGCAGAGCACTGGAACAGACTGCCCAGAGAGGCTGTGGAGCCTTTTTCTCTGGAGACTTTCAGAATCCGCCTGGATGCATTCCTGCGTGACCTGATCCTGCTCTGGCAGGGGAGTTGCAGTTGATCCAACCTCTAACATTCTATGATTCTGATCACTATATATACACTATCTGATGGAAGATTTTTATTATTAATATATTTTGATGCAGCTATGGCCCTCAAAAAGCAGTTAAAAGGTAGTCGTTAAAATGCTAAAGAAAGATAGAGTTTGTTTTTAACTGCAGTGGTATTAAAGATACTGCCTTTAAAATGTGTTAACAAAATAAACAGTAGATGGAAGATTCATAAAGATAATAATTAGTCATAAACATTTAGAGTGCTTGCACTCCATTTTTTTCAGCAGTAGTATTCTGAAAGGTTTAGGATGCTTTTGATTGATTTTTAATATTTTAAAGATACTTATTGTTGTATTACAAAGGCTAAAGCATCCAGCTGTGCTTGAAATAATAAACTGAACTCACAGTAGCCAATTCATTAATATCTATAGTTTCAAAAAGGAGTTGCAATTAAAAGTGGCTTGTTCTTTATTATGAGCCAGATTATGTTCCTTATATGACTCACATAAACCAAGAGATTAAATTTCTGCTGTGGGTATAAATGCAGCTGAAGCCTCCTAGGTGATGCCATAGTTGTAATTTCTGTTCCATTGTCCATGTCCAGTTCTTTGTCCCAGATGGAAAAGCAATTATACTAAACGCTTTGTTGCTGCATGGAATGGAATCATAGGACTGAGAGTCATAGGACTGGATGCTTTATGTTGGGCTTCTCCAGTTTGCTGTCTTGTGGTAAGTGTTTCAAAGTCAGCTGAACGAGGACTCTTAAGTATTGCGATATTATCATGGCAGAACTCATAGCACTTAGATGTGAGAAATATCCAGAGATGTTCAGCATGGGCAGGTCTGATGCATATGAAAGAACGAAACCAGTCTTAAGTACTGAGGGAAATTCACTGTGGAAACTTACACTCTTAGGACTTTGGGCAGGATCTTCAGGACTTTCATTTAGAGATCTGTCATGGGTTTACTGTCAACAGAATAAAAACTCTCAAACAAATTGGAGAAAATAACAGAATTGTATTTTGGATAGAGAGATGCATGGAAAAGTTACAGAGCAGATATAGAAGCTATAGCAACCCCCTTGAATTTTCTTCCCATCCCAAGACTAAATCTATAGATCTCAATGCTCCAAGTCCTTCCCCTCCATGCCTTTGCCATTCCTAGGCCCCAAAACAGGTCTACTCACTTACATATTTACCTGATAACAGCTCCTGCCCAGACATGGCTGGAGGGGGAGGAAAGGAGAGCAAGCTGCCCTTGCTGTGAGCTTATGAACAGATAGCAGAATTATGGGATTGAACAACATTCTCCTCATAGTCCCTAGAGGAGTTCTAACCCTATAATTCCCAACCTGGGACGAGATCTAATTTGTGCTAAAGGTGTGCTTCAGATACACACTTGACAGCAATCATCTGTGTGTGTGTGTGTTCACAGTTTAATATTGTGTAGCATTTAGATGATTAATTCTAAACCTCAGCTATTGGGAGGGTCAAACCAATAGGAACTTTTTATTGGTGGGGTTCTGTTTTAGCGCATTGGTTTGGGCTGTGTGAGTAGTAATACCTGACAGAGATCATGCCATCAGATCCATTACTTGTTCAAGAGACACTTGGATATCTACTCTGCTATGGTAAGACCTCACCTGGAGTACTATATCCAACTCTGGAGCCCTCAGAAAAGAAAGGACATGGACCTGATGGAGCAGGTAAAGAGCAGGGCCACAAAAAAAAAAAAGATCAGGAGGCTGGGGCTACGAGGACAGGCTGAGGAAGTGGGGATTGTTCAGACTGGAGAAGAGAAGGCTTTGGGGAGACCTAGCATCAGCCTGCCAGTACCTGAAGGGGGCTACAGAAAGGCTTGGAATGAGAGAAGAGTAGATTCAAATTGGATGTGAGGAACAAGTTCTGCACCATGAGGGTGGTGGAACACTGAAACAGGTTGCCCAGGGAGGTAGTTGAGGCCTCATCGTTGGACATAACTCAAAGTCAGTCTGGACAGGGCTCTGAGCAACCTGATCTAGTGGAGGATGTCCCTGCTGATTGTAGAGGGATTGGACTGGATGACTGGAGGTCTCTTTCATCCCAAACCATTCTATGATCCTATGATATTGCAAAGCATGAGGCTTTATCACTACAGGACTTTGTTTACTCCTACCGTGACTCTATTAAGTTTTCGAATTAGTATGCCCTGTCCTTTTTTCAAACTGTCTGCTCTCACTATGCAGAACAGCTTTGACTTAGCTGTGGTATTTCAGAAGGCTTCACAGCAGTACTCTGTCAGCTGCAAAGCAAATGACTCAGCTGTCCTGGAGACTAAACTCCAGTGTCCTCCTAGAATAACTTTAAGCTTTAGTGACAAAGTGACTTCCAGGAGCTCTGGGGTCATGCTGGGTACATTTGTAAATGGACATTGTGTTTAAATCTCCAGAGGTATTAGTTACATACCCTTCAGGAGCACCTTCCTGGCTATTAAAGGTTTACTGTGACTTGAAATGCTTTTTAATATGCTTGGAGAAATTGGAACTGGAAAAAATATTTCTGAGGATTAAAAACAATGTGCATGGAAACTGAAATCTGATTAGGAATGTCACCTGCCATGCTTCAAAACACCGAATCACAGAATGTTAGTGGTTGAAAGGGACCTTGAAATATCATCCAGTCCAACCCACCCCCAGAGCAGGATCACCTAGAGTAGGTCACACAGGAACACATCTAGGTGAGTTTTGAATATCTCTGGAGAATGAGACACCACAACCTCTCTGAGCAGTCTGCTGCAGGGCTCTGGCACACTCACAGGGAAAAAGTTTTCCCTTATGTTCTTGTGGAACCTCCTCTGCTCCAGCTTGCGGTCATTGACCTTTGTCCTATCATTGGACATCCCAGAGCAGAGCCTGGATCTGTCCTCCTGACACTGCCCTTCACATCTTTATAAACATGAATGAGATTACCTTTCAGGCTCCTCCCCTCCAAGCTAAAGAGCCCCAGATCCCTAAACCTGTCCTCAGCAGGGATATGTTCCACTGCCACCAGCATCTTTGTGATGTTATCCATCTATATGCATTGTTTTACTGATGGTTCAGACAGGCTGGACTAAGAGCTAAAGTAGTAACTGCTTGAGGTAGAAAGATCTCATAATGCTCGCTGAAAATACATCTGAGTGTCTGATAAACATACTGGGTGAATTGTTTAATTGCACTCCCTGAGTCCTTTATCTGTCCATTACTGCAATTTTACTCTCACTGTTTATTTTTCTTCATATGGGCTCTCAGAATTCTGGAATGCTGCCTGTTTGTGGGCGTGGAGAATGGTTACTGGCTTAATCTGTTGTCTTGTGAAACTTCACTGCTGGAGACAAAATTTTGCTCCTGTCTTTTCTGAGAGAGGTGCAGACCTGACTTCCTGTGTGAGCAGGGTCATGGAACAGCAGAGGTTGGAGGGTTGTCTTCACTCATCTTTGGCTTAGTCTCCAGACACCTTCCAGTTACACTCTCTTTGAAATTAGTGAGCAAGATGCATTAGGGAAGCCAGTGGAACTTAGCAGCACTCCCTGCTCTTCCTGGTGTAGAGTATCTCATGATTGAAATGAGACATGATCCGTGGTGGTACTGTTATGGGAATGGGTCAAGGAAGGTGGAACTACCAGGATTTGAGAGTTTTCTATTTGGGAAACCATTCAGAGCTAAGTCATGAATGAGAGAAGAAAGCATAGGTTTAGCTGTATAGAGGTTCTTAAAAGCAAAGAAACCAACCCTGCCATCTGTAAACATCTGTTTGCTACATGAAACAGAGCTCCCCTGTAAAATGTAGGTGTGATTATGTAAATAAAAGAGGAATTCTAATAATGGATGTAGAAGAGGCCATAACGAAGGTTGTGCAGTCCGACAGAGATGTGGGAATAGCTTGCTGTTGAGTTCTGAGTGGCAAAATTAATTAACATATATCGTCTGATGCCAATCTCTTTTCAGTGGTCAGCAGAAATAAAACAGGGAGCAGGAGGTACAAACTAGAATACAGAAGGTTTCACCTCAACATGAGGAGAAACTTCTTTGGTGTGAGGGTGCCAGAGCCCTGGAACAGGCTGCCCAGAGAGGTTGTGGAGTCTTCTTCTCTGGAGTCTTTCAAAACCCACGTGGATGCATTTGTATGTGACCTGCCCTAGGGGATCCTGCCTTGATGATTGATCTCTGGAGGTCCCTTCCAAACTCTAACATTCTGTAATTTTGTGATTCCTCTAAAGGGATAGTTGTGTTGTATGTGTCTCCTGTAGGCAAAAATCAGTAGCTGCTTCTACCACATTTCATCACAAATTACTTTTCTACACTACTCACAGAGGTCCCTCTGTTCTGTTGCATCTGTTCCCTGACCCTCTGGAAAGGGGGGGACTTATAAAACTGACAGTTGAACAAAAAGGGATTCCTGTGGAGGCTGGGATGAGTGTAGTAAATAACATATTAATGCTAACTGCAACTGTATTATTGAAAGGGGTTTGATTTACTTTTTGTCATGTTGGGGTCATGCAACAAATGTGGCATAGAAAGGTTGCAGTTGTTTTGTGGCTTAGATCAGAGACAGAATCACAGAATATTAGAGGCTGGAAGGGACCTCCAGATATCAATTCAACCCCTCTGCCAAAGCAGGATCTCCTCGATTTTATTTCCTGATGTGTTCACTTATCATTTTTTTGGTAGATAAGTGAATTTTTGTTATGGTAAAGTGGACTTTGACAAGTGTTACCAAATGTATCTGATTTCTGATGTTCCTAGGTTGATCTTTAGCCCTTGGACAAAAAGTGTATGAAGTTAAAAGGAGAGATTTATAATAAGATGTTTATTTGGGACTGAGCTCCCTGGAGGCAGTAGCAGCAGTCTTCTTCTAGTAGGATGGAAAGGCTTTGATTATTCCTTAGCTGGATGGATTACTAAACACTTGCCAAAAAATGTTCTCTCTGGGCCTTTCCCTCATGCAAAAGAATCTGTCAGATTTTATTCTGTGTTGGAGGAGATGCCTGAATGATCTCAGTCATGTCTGTCTGCAGTTCACATTGTGTGAAGTTCCAGCTTTCTTCTTTCTAACAGCACCAAATTTACAAGGTTAGTTATTTCCTGACTTCTGAAAATGTAGCAATAGGTGGAATTTTGTACAAGAAATGTGGGCTTTAGGTGAACACTGGATGATGGTGAGTTTTCTGGGATTAAGAAGCATCCATTCTCTCAACTTTATTCTTTAAAATGCATGAGAAACCAAGGGGGAAAAAAAATCCCATGCTGAAAAGTATTATTTGGTTGCTTCCCATGATTGTTGAGCAAATTTCAGAAGAAGTGTCTGCAGATTAAAACGTCAACGTTATCCCTCTAAATACTAAGAAGGTTAAGTATAGCCATTAGAAAGCAGTATGACCTAAGCAACAGCTTTTCTGACAAAAGGAAACTCTTCTAACCTCAAAGTTAAGGAATAAATCATTGCAAAATCTGTTAGTGTTGATTCTTTTAAGATGTTTGTCATACTGCAATCATAGAAACATAGAATTGTCAGAGTTGGAAGGGACCTCAAGGGTCATCTAGCTCCAACCGCCTTGCTGTGGGCAGGGACACCTCACACTGGATCAGGTTGCTCAGAACCACATCCAGCCTGGCCTTGAAAACTTCCATGGCTGAGGCTTCCACCAGCTCCCTGGGCAACCTGTTCCAGTGTCTTATCACCTTCATGGAGAGCAGCGCTGCGGAGAGGGACCTGGGGGTGCTGGTTCACGAGAAGCTCAACGTGAGCCAGCAGTGTGCACTTGCAACCCAGAGAGCCAACCAGATCCTGGGCTGCATCAGGAGAAGTGTGACCAGCAGGTTGAAGAAGGTGATTCTCCCCCTCTACTCTGCCGGGTGAGACCCCACCTGGAGTACTGCATCCAGTTCTGGAGCCCCTGTTACAAGAGGGATGTGGACATGCTGGAGCGTGTCCAGGGAAGGGCCATGAGGACAATCAGAGGGCTGGAGCACCTCTGCTATGAGGAGAGACTGAAAAGGGTTGGGGCTGTTCAGTTTGGAGAAGAGGAGGCTCCCAGATGACCTTATTGTGGCCTTCCAGTATCTGAAGGGGGCTTACAAAAAAGCTGGGGAGGGATGTTTTAGGCTATCAGGTAGTGACAGGACTAGGGGGAATGGAGCAAAGCTGGATGTGGGGAGATTCAGATTAGACGTGAGGAGGAAGTTCTTCAGCATGAGAGTGGTGAGACCTTGGAATGGGCTGCCCAGGGAGGTGGTTGGGGCCACATCCCTGGAGGTGTTTAGGGCCAGGCTGGATGAGGCTTTGTCCAGCCTGATCTAGGGTAGGGTGTCTGTCCTGGTAGGGCATAAATCCTGCCCAAATTAATTCAAACTCCTGGCTCTCCTCCTCCTGTTACAAGGTCCAGGAGCTTGCAGGATTGAGCAAAGAGTGCCAGTTTGAAGGAAGAAAACCCTGTGCCACGTGATCAAGTCACATGAACAAGTCAGGTGATCTCTGCTGTCCCTCAAAGTGTTAGAGTCGACCCCTGGGCGCAGGATTTTGAATGTATTGGCCAAAACAATGGACACTATTGCCTATTGGCCAGTTTCACCCTTCAGAATGGGGTATTTAAAGGAGGGTGATTTAGAGCCGTTGCTCTGTTTCCTGCTGCCTTTCGTCGGGACCAGACTTCTACTTGCACCTTGTTCACAGTGGCCGTGTGTTTCCAGCCTGCATTGCAGCAATGCAGCAGTGGCAAGGCAAACTCTTTCTCCTCCTCTCCTCGGGACATCGTATACCTATCGCGTTTGTGAGTATAAGGCAGGGTTAGGATTTTCCCCTGTTGTCAAGTTCCCTGTTTTCTAGTTTCTGACTGTTTAGGCTGTTCAAACTGTTTAATTCAGTGTTTATAAGCAATTTTGTGCAACAACCTTGCCGACTGAACATCCAAGGAACCCCAGGGAAATTTTCCTGAAATCTCGATTATTAATAATAATTAAAAAAAAAAAAAAAATCGCAACAGTGTCCCTGCCCATGGCATGGGCGTTGGAACTAGATGAGCCTTGTGGTCCCTTCCAACCCTGTCTGATTCTATGATTCTAAGAACTTCTTCCTAACATCCAATCTGAATCTACTCACTTCTAGTTTTGCTCCGTTCTCTCCAGTCCTATCACTACCTGACACCCTAAAAGTCCCTCCTCAGCTTTCTTGTACTGGAAGGCCACAATAAGATCTCCTTGGAGCCTTCTCTTCTCCAGACTGAACAGCCCCAACTCTCAATCTGTCTCCACAGGCTCTATCCCTCTGATTATCCTTGTGGCCCTTCTCTGGACATGTTCCAGCACCTCCATATCCTCCTTTATTTTGTCATTAATCATTGAGCAATTGACAGTTAATGCATTTAGCAAAGCCACTGGTTGCACATTTCTTTTACCCACCACTCTCATGCAAAACACGTTACGTATGCAGCTCTGTACTGTGTGGAAGTATTTGACTCAATCCTTTTATGTAATGTCTATAATGTTTTGTGAGTTTTCTGAAGACAACAAAGTCTGAGAAGCCTGCCCCAAATTAAAATATAATGATAACGAGTTCCATGATAATCAAGTTCTGCATCCAGACTTCTTCAGTCTCATGCTGATGTCCATGGAAGCACCATTTCCTACATGGACTGGGCTTTATCTGCATGACAAGAAGTTTTGTTCTCCTCAAAGACAAAAGTTTTTAATCTTCACCTACAAAAACTGTGGGTTTGGCCACAGCCTATTTGAGAGTCAGGCAAATTTCTGCTAAGTAGTGAAAATGTCATTAAAAAGCTGTGTTTGAGTCTGCTCAAATGTATATTTTGAAGCAGTGCATACAAATTAGCTTCTTAAAATGAATCAACTGTCTTTTTGCAACATGAAGATGCATCACAGAATCATGGAATGGTCTGGAAGGGACCTCCAAATGTCATCTAGTCCAGCATCCTCTGCAGTCAGCAGTGGCATCCTCAACTAGATCAGGTTGCCCAGAGCCCTGTTGAGCCTCACCATGAGTATCTCCAGGGTTGAGGCCCCAACCACCTCCCTGGGCAACCTGTTCCAGCGTTCCACCACTCTCATGGTAAAGAACTTGTTCCTAACATCCAATCTCAATCTTCTCTAGTTTGAAGCCATTGTCACTTGTCCTACTACTCCAGCCCTTTGTAAAGAGTCTCCATCCTTCTTGTAGCCCACTTCAGGTACTGGCAGGCTGCTATAAGTCTCCCTGGAGCTTCCTCTTTTCCAGGCTAAACATGGATTTCAACTGGAGATTTTGAAAACTGCTAAATCTTGGAGTGTGAATGACTGAAATCCCTGCGGATGTGTGGTGCTGTTATTAGCACCAATACCAAATGACCTGCTCCTTCTGAAACGTCTGGGTTCCTAGATACTACATCCTCTGAGCAATGGGCTCTTCTTTACCTTGACACTTTACATGTCTTAAATGCTTTTAATCACATACTGCTTACATTACATTGATTACCTGAAAGGATGTTGAAGCCTTAGTGATCCCTGTTTTGTCATGTAAGAACTTAGCAGTACCCATCACATGATGTTATTCAGTGTGGCAGTTACTCAGCTTACACTTCAGGGAAGATATCAGAGCTAATATCTAGTTTCTAGTAGAAGTAATCTTTCATGATTACCAGTTGGAATGATTTGGAACTGTTATCACCCCAGTGGCTCTATGACATTCAGTTTTTCAAAAGGTTGGTTTTTTTTTTTTCTTGGTTAGTCTTTTTAAGCCTTCAGTTGCCATTGCTAGAACAATAAATGCAAATATTTTTTGCTTCTCAGTCTTACATCTATAGTACAAATAATAAAGTCTAAAATACAGCAGCTCACATGCATAGCAGAGAGACTGTCCTCTGATGTTCTTTCTCTGAGAGGAAATGCAGGAGAAGATTGTCATGACTGCAGATTTATTGGATGTTTATGTGATATCTATATGATTATGCTAGTGTATAGTGCTATGCTCTTCTTGCAATAACTTTTAAGCCAGAGAAGTGACTGCTGGATTGACAGGATGAAAGTAGAAGTAATAAAAGAGGGGAAAAGAAGACATAGTGAATTTACAGTTGAGGTGCTTAAAACTTGCTTATACTTCCTCCAGGTCATATAAATATAGAGGCAGTGTGACTGACCTGACAACTCCAGATTTTTTGATCAATTACTACTTAGCCTTCAGTGGAACACTTCCAGGCCCTCCTGACTTAATCCTCATTTGTGACATTTCTGCTTAGTTTAATTTCTCTGATTCTTAGGGAGAATGAGATATTATTACTTCAATATAAATAGTTATAGATATGCCTATAGCACTTCATGAACAAATCAAAAGAAATTTCTTCTTTCATATCTACCCTGGTTAAAGATACTTACACAGGAAGTCATTAATGACAGCTTTTGAAGGCTTCTCTGTTAGCTTAGCTTGAACTGGATTTTGCAGTAAGCAGAAGTGCAAGGCAGTGTTGTAGGAGGAGATCCTAAATGAGAAAAGTGAATAATGTTGGCCTGTGTCTTTTGTTGGGAATTCTTTCTGTCATTTTCCCACTACAGTCAGCCCTTGGACAATTCCACTGGATTGATAAATACCTGCAGAAATATGGAAGATCCACAAACATTTCTACCCCTCTGATTTGCGAGTATGTCTGAGTAAACCATTTGGCTGAAGTGGCAGCATCATCCAAACCATTTCAGCTGCCATCACTGCCAGTCCCAATGAAACTGCATGGATGTAATTCTGAGATATTTTTAGGAAGCTTGCTTTATCCTGAAAGGACCTCAGAGGGCAATGAATTCTAGGACATAGTGAAGAATGTGCAAGAACAATACTTTCCACTTTGAATTACATGTCTCAGTGTCCAATTAGAAACTTGCAGTGGTTGCAGTGCTGACATCTGCTTTGTGTCATAGCAGGGAAATAGTACAGATTTTCATTCACTTTTTTTTTTTTTTTTTAAACAGATTTACCCTGTGTTTTAATGGTATTTACACTTTACAGAACCAAAGCAAGAAAATTTTTACATTACCTTGCATGCCTCATATATTGCAGCCCAGTTATGCGTCTAGAGTAGAGTTATAAACTATGGATGCAAACTAGGTTGCAAACAAATTTTGCCTCAGGCACAAACCATAAATTAAAGTAATAATCATCTCTGTAAGAGACAACTTTCCTCCTCAGCTCTTTGGAAAGGAAAAAGAAAGTAGGTCAGAGAAATTTAGGATATTTTAGAGTGCGTACAATATTGTATTGTTTGCCAGCACCTAATTTACAATTACAGAGCTGCATGAATATTGAAATGATTCAGCTTCCCATTATAAATGTATGTGGCAGTTTGGTTGTTGATCAGTTTATGAAGTTAATGCAAATGAAACTGTCTTCCTGTCAGCGTTTGAAATCTATAATGCAGTCATGTTGTATATTCAGGGACAGGCCATTGACAGTCAATTAACAAGTTTGATTGGTATGTCAACTCATTCTTTTGAATTGTTAATAGTATGTTAATAGCATTCATTTCTTTGTGCAGTCCCATTTGCAGCTTCACAGTTACAGCTATTTTTTATGATTCCCAGTAACCTAAAATAGTGCCTTAATAATAGATTATTAAACACCTGTCTGGTGTAGCTTAGGGAGGTTTTTCTAGACTGGGAGTTTGCAGTGGATCCCTTTGATATTCAAATCAACAAATGATAGCCTTTTTATTCAAAACGTAAGTTCTTTTGATGGTTAGCTTGTTAAGAAATACTCAGCTCCAGTCTGACCTGATCTGGTTTCCCATGGAAAAGATCTGATGCTGTTTGAAGGTTCATAAATGGAATGCCAATGACAATTTGTTGTTGACGTTTTGCTGCCTCAGCCTTCAGATGCTGCCGGTTGATGTGCCGCTTTAGCTTCACCAAATAATGCTTGCAGGTAAATGATCTTCTGATTGATCAGATAGTTTCAAAGCAAAGAGTTCTCTTCTGTGGTCTGTAGTCGTGATTTTTAGGCTTGGAGGGGTACTTTAAAAGATGCATCAAAGTTGACAGATGAATCTCGAGGCAAAGAATGATGGGAGGCAGCAGAATTCTGGGAATATTTTTTAGAGAATAACATATTAGTGAGAGTTTTGAAGACCTTCAAAGGTCTATCAAACCAGTTCCCTATAGCAGATTTATCCCTCCTTAAAAAAAAAATAAATTAAAAATTAAACTGGATACAAGGGTTAACTATTTCCTGTGTTGGGAGGGTGTTGATCTGGTTTGTTGTTCTCTGATGGTGTTTAAAGGAGTGTATTTAATCTGAATTTCATCGTTATCTCCTCCTGCATCCAGTCCTGCAAGGTATAGTTTCTGTTTCTACTAGATGTTGCAAAATCAAAGGATTGTATCACTTACAAAATAGCAGTGTACAATGAATAACATTCCTTTACATAACCTTGTCCATGCCATCATGAGTTAGCTTTACAAACAAGAAATAAAAATACTGTAATTACTGTTTTTCCACCTTTTTCTATATTACAGGCATTACCATTTTATACTCTTCTTCATTCGCTTTCTGATTATTCTGAAGAATTAGGCTAGCTATTAGAAGTTCAAAACATACATCAGGGAAACAGTTCATTTCTCTTTGGTTTGAGCATTTAATTATTCACAATCAAGATGTGATTTTTTTTTTCTGAAAAAAAAACACATCTAAATTTCTTTTGTTGAAGAACTCTAAGATTTAACTCCTTCAGGCCTGAACAGGTGAAATGGGTTCAGGGTTCAGATTTAAGTGCTGTTAACAGTTATGTTGCAAACACAAGCTCTGTGGCCAGCAGGTCAAGTGAATTGATTTTCACCTTTACTCCACTCTGTTGAGACCTCACCTTGAGTACTGCATCCAGTTCTGGAGCCCCTGTTAGAAGAAAGATATGGGTGTGCTGGAGCATGTCCAGAGAAGGGCCACTAGGATTATCAGAGGGCTGGAGCTCCTCTGCTATATGGAGACAGAGAGTTGGAGCTGTTCAGTCTAGAGAAGAGAAGGCTCCAAGGAGACCTTATTGTGGCCTTCCAGTATCTGAACAGAGCTACAAGAAAGCTGGGCAGGGACTTTTTAGGGTGTCAGGTCGAGATAGGACTGGGGGGAATGAAGCAAAACTAGAAATGAGTAGATTCAGATTGAATGTTAGGAAGAAGTTCTTCACCATGAGAGTGGTGAGGTTGCCTAGGGAGGTGGTGGAAGCCCCAGCCCTGGAAGTTTATAAGGCCAGGCTGGATGTGGCTCTGAGCAACTTGATCTAGTATGAGGTGTCCCTGCCCATGGCAGGGTGTTTGGAACTGGATGTCTCTTCCAACCCTGACAATTCCGTGAATCACGCATCAAAAGATGATGCGTGTTAACTGGACTTCACCGGACTCCATAAGAAGTAACTTTTGCTGTTTGTGTTTGGGCCAAACATTTATAACAACAAAAATCTTCTCAGAAATCATTAAACCACCACTTAAAGCCAGTAAGTAGTCAAGCTGTGCAACTTCAATCTTATATGTAAATAGAAGGTAAAATTTATATGAGTCAATTTCCATCACTGGAAATGTTGGCATTTGGGGATACTTTTCAAATACTGTGCATTTCTTAGCTGATAATTAGAAGCTCTTCCTGTTGGGCTGATCAAACACAGTATCAGACATTCGTATTGTCATACAGTCATATTTTCAGTTGAAGAAGCTGTAATTTTCCTAAGCTCCAAAAGCAAAATTAGGCATTTAAACTGTTCTCAGTATGATTTTTAGACTTTGATACAGCCTCTCTGTTTGAAGAGGTACTCAATTTGTTATTTATAACATTCAAGTACAAGGCTCAAACATTTTTTTATAGTAATGTCACTGATATGATTTCTAATTCACCCTTTTTGTGCTCAATTAAGTTTTAACCATTATACTTCAAAGAGAACTTCTTGATCATCTTGTGTGTTCACATGAGGCCTCCATTAGTGTTTCTATTTTCAAAAATATAATTGAATCTGCCTTCCCCAGTATTTCCATTCTATCAGCTCACTTCTCTTTTAACCAGTCTAAGTATTTCACAAAAAATGTGTTCTTATAAGATCACTGCTCCAGATGTTCTGCACTATAAGTCTTATTCTGTGTTCAATGTCTTTCATATTGCTTATTGCTAAAGCACTTTTTAAAACTCTGGAAGCAAACAATGACCATCTCATAGCAATTTGAAACACTTGGAATGCCAGTAGGTAAAATCTGTAATTGAGAATGTATCCATTTTTGTTTAAGATTCATTGTAAAGGTCTTTCAGATCCTTACTAAATGTTTTGTCAGGGAGCAGGCTCTTTCCATCGTATATTAACTTCCAGCATACTGCTTAAAACACTCACCAGTGTCTTAATCCAAGTACATGAGTTTGTTTAAACAAATTAGAAAGTTCCAGAAGACACTGAGAGGTGTGTAGTGATAGAACGAGGGGCAATGGTTTGAAATGAGAGGAGATTTAGATTGGAAGTTAGGAACAGCTTCTGCACCATGAAGACTGGAGATATTTGAGGTCCAGCTTGGCAAGGCTCAGAGTAAGCTGATGCAGTGGAAGGTGTCCCTGCTGACTGCAGGAGGGATTGGACTAGAAGACTTTTGGAGGTGCCTTCCAACCCAAACCATTCTATGCTTTTATAATTCTGTATTAGTGCAATTAGACATACATGTACAGTTTAGTACACCACCCTCATGGTGCAGAATTTGTTTCTGGCATCTAATATAAATCTGTTCTTTTCTCATTCCAAAACATAGCCCCTTGTCCTATCACTGCAGGCCTTTGGTAACAGGCCCCCTGCAGCTTTCTTGTAGCCCCCTTCAGGTACTGCTATTAAGTCTGCCTGGAACCTTCTTTTCTCCAGGCTGAACAACCCCAGTTCCCCCAGCCTCTTAATCATTTTCCCTGGGAAATTGTGGCTATGTCTATTAAAAATTTGATTTCTGCTCTAAACAATCTTTAATGTACATTAAAGTTTTTTTAATGTTGATTGCTATTTATGTAGTCATAGATAGAAGTAAAATCCACTGGAGAGTGGATATCCATAGGGGATAGGTAAAGTACAAAGCCACCCTGCATGAGTAGAATGAGAACTGTCACTTTTAGCTGTTAACTGTTTTCAGTGAAATTATTCTTAGTTTTATAGAATTGTTGCTTTCTAATCTCCCAGTTATCTCAAACTAGTGTCTTAAAGTATCCAGTGATAGTCACGAAAAGTACATTTTAAGGACTAATATTAAACGAAGTGGTGGCTGGGAACTAAATCTTTCCTGTAAGAATAGAATGTCACGGTGTGAATGTGTTTCATACACTGTGAATTACTGTTGTGTGATGAACAGCTTTCACCTTTCAATACCGAGTATTTTCTCTGCCTAGCTGTCCCTTCTCTGTTTATAATCACACTAACCCCTTTGACAGCTGGCATGAGGAAGGATTGGAAAGACAGGTAGGAACGGGGAAAAATAAACAAGTCACTCTTCCTAGGCTTTTATGACTGCAGTCTTGATTCTCTTTGGAGAATCACTGCTTTCCAGCCTTACGCAGTAGCACACGAGCTGTTATAAACTTCAACCTGATATTTCTCCTGTACCTGCTTGAACTGCTTTGTCACTGCAGTGACACTTTAATTGGTGACTTAATTTTCTGTACATGGACATTCTCAGTAGAAAATTCATGGAAAAGATACTGTGAGATACTATGGACCACGAAAATGATGAGGGGAGTGGAACTTCCTTATGAAGAGAGGCTGAGGGAACTGGGTCTCTTGAGCTTGGAGAGGAGGAATCTGAGGGGTGACCTCATTCATGTTTATAAATGTGTAAAGGGTGAGTGCCAAGAGGAGGAAGCCAGGCTCTATTGGGTGATGCCCAATGACAGGACAAGGGGCAATGTGTGGAAGTTGGGGCATAGGAAGTTTCATGGAAACTTAAGAGTTTTTTCACTGTGAAAGTGACAGAGCACTGGAACAGACTGCCCAGGGGAGTTGTGGAGTCTCCCTCTCTGGAGATACTCAAAACCCACCTGGATGTGTTCTAATGTGATATGGTATAGGTGATCCTGCTCTGGCGGGGGGGTTAGAGTAGATGAGTTTTCGAGGTCCCTTCCAGCCCCTGACCTTCTGTGATTCTGTGTGTGTGATTCTGCGAGATCACTTTCCAAGTAGATCGTATGCTTAGGTGTAAAAGGAGAGCCTAAGCCTGTAATACAAACATGTACAGGTATATAAAGATATCACATAATCTTTTTTCTTTATCTTCCCATAGATACTGTGTATAAACAATTACCTTAGAACCTCTCTCTCTCTCTTGTTATATGTGCTTTCCAGTCCCCTAACACTGTAAGCATAAATAGAGACAAATGTAAAAATCCAGGAGGGAGGAATGGCATGTGAACATTCTAGCTGTATCTTTATTCTTTTTTAATACATAACTGACAAAAAAAGCCTACTCTTATATTATAAAATATGCTGTTATGCTACAAAGCTAGCCTTGCCAGAACAAATGTAGGATAATAATCATAAATGTGTGGGAACCCCAAGTGAATACTTTTGTACCCTCACGTAAGGTTAGACATTTTTCATTTAACAGTGGGTGAAATAAAAGTATTATTTGAAATTTTTATTTCTTTACCCAATCAGATTAAACTGCTTTTCATACTCTGAATGAAGCTATACTAGACTGTAAACTGAAAATCAGTTAGTGATGACAAGTAAAAGCTCCTAGCAAAAAAAAAAAA
>VWZI01002517.1:0-26735 GCA_013396835.1 Psilopogon haemacephalus | reverse complement strand
CCTGGGCAACTCATTCCAAGGTCTCACCACTCTCATGGTGAAGAACTTCCTCCTCACGTCCAGTTTACACAGTGAGTTCTGCAAAAGTCTTCCTAAAGAAACCTTGTACAGTTCATTTTACCACCATGAGTACCACTTTATGCTTGTGTTGGTGATGATCGTAGAGGTCTCTTCCAACTGAAACGCTCTGATTCTATGGGGTGTATGCAGACACCAGGGCATATGTGGAAAAAGCCTCAAGTTGCTCAGACTTTTAGTGTGCAAGATCACCACATCATTAACCCGTGCTGAAAGTGTCCTCTGGATGTGGGTCAGCGGCGGGGCATGAGGGATGTGCACATCTCAGCAGATGAAGTTCCAGCAGGTGATATGACAGTGTGGACATGGCAGCTGGGGACATAGTACAATGGCCATGGTGGTGTTAGGTGGATGGTTGGATTCAGTGATCTCAGGGGTCCTTTCCAACCAAAACAATTCTCTAAGTCTCTGTCTGATTCTCTGATTTTCCCTCTTTACTTTGAGCAAAATGCTTCCTATGCTGACTTCAAAGCTGCTTACGCCCACCTGACTTCCCACTTCTATGCTTAATTTTCTTTTGATATGGAATAAAATTTACTGCTTCAGTGATCAGGAAATGTACAGACCTTCTAAAGAAGTGCAGCATAAGAGGATGAAAAGTTTTGATATTTACATTAAGATTTTATAATAAATCTTTGAGATGTCTGAAAAGTAAGAGTAAGTGTTGCCTTTGCTGGCTGCTGTTATAAAAAGTAGGTCTTCAGATTGTTGCTGGGAAGGCTTTGGAAAATGAGCCCAAAGGAACTGCATTGCAGCCTAACATCAAAACTATGTCAATGGTGTACCTCTGGCCACTCATTTAATTCCATTCTCTTTGGTCAAGTTGTTCTACTCTGCATTTAATTTTCAGTCTGCAATTTCCTTTTGTGTGCAGATAGGTTCTAATTACTTTATTCTTGCACAGTCTGTAGGTATTCTCCAAGTACTATTTTTTTAATAGCTTCAAATCTATTTATTCAAGGCATTCCAGATACATACTTTACTTACTTTCATATTCTTACATTAAACAAAGCCCAGCTGAAGCATTAAAACCCAAATGGCATTGAACCAAAGATAGTGTACATCATATCTCAAAAAAAAAGTCATGTTGGGACTTCAGTGTGACCCAGCAGCTGTACCAATCAGTAATAACAGTCAGTAATATAAGCCTGATCAACCATGTGGCTCTCTATGATGGAGTTACAACAACTGGTGTCATCTACCTGGTTTTGTTTGACACTGTCTCACATGACTTCCTGATCACCAAATTAGAAAAGCATGGACTTGAGGGTGCAGCACTCACTGGATAAGAAATTGGCTGATGGCTGCACTCAGGGAGTTGTGGTCAACAGCTCAATGTCCAAATGGAGACCAGTGACAAGTGGCATTCCCCAGGGGTTGATGCTTGGACCAGTGTTGCTTAACATCTTTATTGGTGACAGAGGGAGTAAAATTGAGGCACCCTCAGCAAGTGTGTGGGTGACACCAAGCTGTGTGGTTCCACTGGAGGGAAGGGTTAAAAAAATCCAAGTGCAAAGTCTATCCCTGGATTGGATCAATCCCAAATATAAATATAGGCTGAGTGAGGAGTGGCTTGAGAGCAGTCTTGAGGAGAAGGACTTGGGGTGTTAGTTGATGAAAAAAACTACATGAGCTGGCAATGGTCACTAGCAGCCCAGAAGGCAGTCATGTACTGGACTGCATCAAAAGAAGTGTGACCAGCAGAATGAGAGAGGTGATTCTGCCTCTCTGCTCTCGTGAAACTCTACTTGGAACAGCACATCCAGCTCTGGTGCCCCCAGCATAAGGAGGACATCAAACTGCTGGAGCTGGCCCATAGGGCTGGAGCACCTCTCCTATGGCAACAGCTGATGCAGCTGATGCATGTTCAGCATGGAGAAAAGAAGGCTTCAGGAAGACCTAGTAGCAGCCTTCCATTAACTGAAGGGGACCTACAGGAAAGCTTGAAAGGGACTTTTTTCCAAAGGCTCATTTTGATAGGAAGAGAGGGAGTGGATTGGAATTTGAGGAGGGCAGATTTAGACTGAATATTAGGAAGAAATTCTGGACACTGGAACAGGTTTTCCAGAGGGGTCATGGATACCTGTTCCCTGGAGGTGTTCAAGGCCAGGTTGGATGAGGCCTTGAGCAACCTAGGCTAGTGGGAGGTGTCCCTGGCCATGGCAGAGGAGTTGGAACTGGATGATCTTTAAGGTCCCTATGCTGTAGATAAATCCCTATCTAAAATTACCTTTAGACGGGAAAGTTTGATGCATTTGTGGCAAATGATGGCAATGAACAGTACTGTAGAAACTACCTGGAAAAAAGTTCTTCCCTTGCCCACAAAATCTTACTGACTTATTTTTATGTCTTTCTAGGTTGGAGATGTTCTCTACTGTGCTGGACAGATTGCTCTAGTACCTTGCACAATGCAGCTTGTCAGCGGTGGCATATGGCCTGAAGCCATTTTGTCCCTTCGTCATGTTGAGAGAGTTCTTCAAGCTATGAGCCAGAAGACTGCACTCCACCACGTCATCACAGCCAGCTGCTATGTTACTGACAGCAAGCACATTCCTATTGCTCGTTCTGTATGGCAGAAGAAATTAAGAGAACATACAAAGGTATCTGTGAGATTAATTTTCTTCTTTCTGGGTTACAGTGAGGCTTAGCTGAGCTGTTGTGTTCTGACTCAGAAATGGTTGTGTACAGCTGAGACATAAAATGGCTTCATAGAAAGTTAGATTCATCACTAACTTTGCCTTAACTCCCCAAAGCAGTATGTCAGAGAATTCTCAGGGAACAGTCTGTTTCTCCAACAAAAATGAGAACAATACTTTACTGAAATTATTTCTGCCCATATATTTTTGTATGGTAAGAACTGGGCATTTTACTTCAGTTTTTGTTCTGTTGTTCTGTTAAGGCTTTTCCCCAGTCTTTCCTACAAGCAATATTCTCATGACAACTAAGCTTAGCAGTTCACTGTTTGTTATTACCTATTAGTCAGCTCAGCTTTCAAGACCAGATTAGTGCTTGTGTGTTGACTGACCTTAGATTATCTCTAACGCCATCATTTGCACAGTGAACTGTAATAGTACTATAAACATCTGTATTAGAGAAGCATAGAATCATGAAATGGTTTGGGTTGGAAGGGACCTCAAAAGGTCCTCTAGTCCAAGCTCCCTGCAGTAAGCAGGGACATCCTCTACTAGATCAGGTTGCTCAGAGCCTTGTCAAGTCTGAACTTAAATAGTTTCAGGGATGGGGCTTCAGCTACCTTCCTGGGCAACCCGTTCCATTCTTCTACCACCCTCCTGGTAAAGAACTGATTCCTAACATGCAATCTAAATCTGCTCTTCTCTCATTTCAAACCATTGTCCCTCATCCCATCACTGCAGGCCTTTGCAAGCAGTCCCTCTGCAGCCTTCTTATAGTACTGGAAGGTATATCAAATACTTCTGTTACAAGGAAGCAGGAGGAGGAATTGTCCTTCTCTACGAACAAAACTGTCTTGTTAATGGAAATAGAGCTTTTGTATTGGAGGAGAAGCACCAGCTGGTGTGCCATTAGGAGAACAGTTCCTTAACTCTCAGAATCAGGAAAACTGAGGTTTGAAATGCGGAAGAAGTCTGTAAGATGAATGATAAACTGTACATTTGTACTTCTCCTCAACTTGTTCCATAGAATCAGTGAAAACAGGAAATTATTTTTCTCTCTCTTTTGGAGTAGCCTGTGGGATGCTGTGAGTAAGTGCTTTTCTGTGTGGAAGCCAGAGCAGAATGGCTTTAAACTGAAGGCATCTGTATTGAAAAGTCTGAGCAGCACAGCCCTTACTTATGTGGGGATTGTTTATTTTTGATATACCAAAACTACTACAGTCAGTTCTGCCAGATAACATGGCATGAAATGATTGTCTGTGTTCTTCAGTAAGTACACTAAGTCAGCCAAACCAAAAGTATTTTGTTATTCTTGAACTTCTTTCAAGCAATGGACAAGGTCTTGAATCAGTATCAGCCTAACAATTACTTAATAAGAACAAATGGTGTTTCAGTTGCCTTTTTTTCTGCCTCTGTCATCCGTCAAAATAGGAGTTTGTGCAAACAAAACAATGCAGCTCAGAACTCATTTCTTGTAAACTACACATTAGAAACCATAAAACTAACTATGTTGTATAATCACAGAATCTTTTTCATTGGAGAAGACCTTTAAGATCATGGAGTCCAACCATTATCTAATTCTGCCAATTCTGGTGCTAAACCATGTCCCTTAGCACCACATCTGTTCATCTTTTAAACACCTCCAGGGATGGAGATTCAAGCACCCTCCTGGGGAGCCTGTTTCAGTGTTTGAGAATCTTTTCAGTGAAGAAGTTTCTTCTAATATCCAAACTATAGCTTCCCTGGTGCAATTTGAGGGCATTTCATCCTGAAGGCATGTCACTTGTTACCAGGAAGAACAGACCAACACCCACATCAACTACAACCTCCGTTCAGGGTCTTGTAGAGCATGAAAAGGTCTCCACTCAGCTTCCTTTTCTCCAAGCTGAAGAACCCAGTTCCTTCAGCCTCTTCTCACAGGTCCTGCTCACCAGATCCTTCACTAGCTTCGTTGCTCTTCTACAGACCCATTCCAGCTCTTCAATGTCTTTCTTATAATGAGGGCCCCAAAACTGAACCCAGTGCTCAAGATATGGCCTCACCTGTGCTGAGTACTGTTGGACAAACCTCTTCCCCGGTCCTGCTTGTGATGCTTTTCTTGATACAGGCCATGATGCTGCTGGCCTTGGCCGTTTGAGCACGCTGATGGCTCATGCTCATCTGGCCATCAGTCAGCACCTCCAGGTCTTTCTCTGCTGGACAGCTTTCTAGCCACTCTTGCCTGAGCCTGGAGTGTTGAATGGGGATTTTGTGGCTTAAGTGAAGGACCCAGTACTTGATCTTGTTGAATCTCATGTAGTTGGCCTTGGCCCATCAATCCAGCCTGTCCAGATCTGTCTATAAAGCCTTCCTTACCCTCAAGCAGATCAACATTCCCTCCCAAAGAGGGTTTTAAAGATGGATTTTAGACTCTACATTTATATTTGTTGAATATTCTGTATTTAATGGCAAAATGAGGGCGTATTAAAATGGAGGTGTTTGTATTTAACACCATGAGTAAATCATATCTATCTGAACTGCCAAAGGTTATATTTAGAGCACAAAAAATGATTAGTGTTCTGTGATATAGTGATGTCTGGTAAATATCTTCTACATAAATAACACTGTTCAGCAACTTCAGTGGAATCATTCAACATACTTGATGTCAGTAGTCTGTAAAGCACAAAAGGGATTGTATAAATTGTTTAGGACACAAATAAATTTGACCCAGCAGAGCATAAAATAAAAGCAGTGTGAGAATTGTTGTCTGGGCATGTTTGGATAACTCAAAAGGTTTATGTTTAAGAGCAGGATGTGGATAGATACTTGACCAAAGCTTTGTTTGACATGAGACCACAGGGTCAGACACACTTACCTAGACCTTACAGGACCTCTTGTCATATTGACAGTGACAACTGTCTTTTAGGGATTTCTTGAATTATAAGGAGAAAGATAAATTAAGCATGTTTCAGAGTAATCTGTTATTATACTGATACTCAGAGGAGTGGCTCTAATGAGCATCAGAGATAGGAGGGGATTGTAACAGAGGGAGAAACTGCTAACAGTAAGCAGGCTGGACCCCCACCAACTTCTAACTTGTTTCGGTCACCCAAACTCTGGCCCCTTCCTTATTCCTTGCCTCCTACACAACTCCTTTCCACTGCTCTCATCCTGGTTTCCCTCACTCCAGATGGCAACTCAGTATATATGCTCCAAGCACCATTCCCTGCAGTCTTACCCCTCTAGTGTAACCCTGGGCATTGTCTCCCTGAACTCAGTTACCCACAGTCACCAGAGGCTGTGTCCTGACAGCTGGCATCCAGCCCTTGACCCTCTCTCTTCTTGTATGTCCCTTTGAGTGTCAGTGGCATCAAAAAAACTGTTCAGGGTGACAGAGGAGATCTGTTGGAAGTGTGGAAAGTTGTAGTAGAAACAGAAAAATAAAAGAGAGAGAAGGGTAATAAAGCAGCACCATTGAGATCTCAAATAAATGAATAAATAAATAACTAGATCACTAGGCTAACAAAAAGATCTTTGGATCAATGCTTTGAATGTGTGTGAGATAGACTCCCTTTGTTAAAACTGAAAGTGCATTGTAGGAGCTAGGCTTCATTGCTGTTAAGTAGTGGTTTCTGGAGAAATCAAATTCTAGTTATGGAAAGCAGTGGTTAAAATGAAGAGAAAACCCAAGCTGCAGCTGTAGAAATAAAAATGGAGATGAGGGAAGCACAAATTAAAGGTGAAAAACAGAGGCTGCAAAAACAGCATAAAGGCAATTCTGCAAACAAATAATCAAAGCCAAAACCTAGGGAAAATAATTGGAATTATCAAATACAAGCACCAGCCATTGGCAGCTTCCGCCCCACCGCTCCTTCCACAGTTCCTTGGTAACTCCCAGGAACACTTCAAAACATGTTGACAATCTTGAGGAGATAAAATTTAGGGACCTTCCCTAACACACCTAGTCAGAAGTAGTAGCAGTTGTGTGGTAGAACAACTACCCAGCAGTTAGCAATTAGAGATTATTTTTAATTGTTTATTTTTATCAATTTTTAAATTAAAATAGCCCCCCAAAACCCAACAAAAGCTTATAGCACTGCTTAAACATTTTGGAAGAAGAACTGACAGTTTTCCAATTAAGTCTCATCCTGTGTTTTCCCTTCACATCTTTTAATGACAGTGTCATGTAATATGATGATTTTATAAGCAGTTTTGCTAACTCATTCAGCAGAGTAATCAATAGGAAAAAAAAATAAGCCAGATGGGTTGTAGTCCATTTATATTGGGTGGGACAGATGGCATTATTGATAGATGGAAATATTCCAAGCAATTATTGTACAATGATAGAACAGTGCCTGGGCCTGCAACGTTGTGCTCATTTACTTTATGTAACCATTGTTGAGAAGGGGTTGGGTTGCATCCTGCAGACAGTACTCTCACTATATTTAGTTGGGAGCTGGGTCCACCCCCTAACTTCTTTTTTCCTTCCCATTGGATTTTCCATGCAGAGCCATCCCTGTGGTACTTTGTTGGACTATTTCATATGGTGAACTGTGCTCCTGTCTCCCTCTGCAAAGACTGAGATGGGCAAGATCATGATTATGTTTTTTTTTTCCTGCCTCTGAATGCCTGCTTTATGTTTTCTTTTCTTCTCCAATATACAGAAGAAACATGCTGTAGTCTCATGATTTAAGGCATTGGAGCTTGCTTAACTGCTCTATTTAATTTTTACATCTTGGTAATCCCCAGCAAGATTTGATATAGCTAGGACAGCAGATGATATCCGTGATTCTGAGAAACAGTGCAATAGACATTGGTTTGGGCTGTTGCTCTTCCAAAAGAGCCCATTAACATACAGAAACACTTGGAGGCCAGTTGCTGCTTTCAAAATACAGGTATTGATGAATGTCACAATCATGAAAACAAGTCATATAGAACCATAGAATGGTTTGGGTTGGAAGAGACCTCCAAAGGTCATTTAGTCCAACACCCCTGCAGACAGCAGGGACATCCTCCACTAGATCAGGTTGCCCAGAGCCCTGTCCAGCCTGACCTTAAAGATCTCCAGGGATGTGGCCTCAACTACCTCCTTAGGAAACCTGTTTCAGTCTTCCACCATCCTCAAGGTGCAAAACTTATTCCTGACATCCAATCGAAGTCTTCTCTCATTTCAAACCATTGGCCCTTGTCCTGTCCCTGCAGGCCTTTGTAAACAGTCCCTCTGCAGCCTTCTTGTAGCAACCTCCAGGTACTGGAAGGCAGCCTTCTCCTCTCTAGGTTGAACTACCCCAGCTCCCTCAGTGTGACCTCATAGGAGAGTTGTTCTAGTCCCCTGATCATCTTTGTGCCCTTCAGCATGGCCATCCTTCCTGTGTAGAGGGCTCCAGATGTGGATGCAGCACTCTAGGTGAGCTCACACCAGAGCAGAGCAGAGTGGCAGAATCCCCTCTGTCCATCTCTGGCCACACTGCTTTTGATGCAGCCCAGGCTGCCATTGGCCTTCTAGGCTGCAAGCTCACACTGTTCGTTCACATCCAGCTTCTCATCCACCAGCACCCCCAAGTCCTTTTTTGCAGGGCTGCTCTCAATGTCATCATCCCCCAGCCTGGAGTGATACCTGGGACTGTCACAACTTTTGGTGCAGGACCTTACACTTTGCCTTATTGAACCTCCTGAAGTTTCAGTTCTCCCTTTGATTTGATGACATATACAAAACTTGGAGATCTTCCAGAGCAATCTGAGATCTTATCTATGATTTCATTGTCATAAAAAGAAATGTGTAGGGGAATACTTTGAGTGACTTTAGTACACAGTGTTTTGTTTCCAACACAAAGTTTAGGATTGCCTGTATTTGTAAGCGGACCCAAAATACTGGTGGAAGGAGGTTTTGAAATGGTGAAAACAATCTACTTTGTCAAGATTAGAAGACAGGGCTGAACAGAAAGTTAGCATTTAATGTAATTTCAAATTTATTCATTGCTCTAAGGCTATTATATTATAATTTTTGCTTCAGCAATTCACTTTATACTATTTTACTATTTTTTTTCTTCAGATGATAACATTATAGATTGCTTCCACTCTGAGTTATTTTATTAGGCAGCTGCTACTGTATTTTCCATCCTCAGTAATGAAAAATCTACCAGGTGAAATACTTCCTAAGCCATGGGAAAAAACCCTAAAAACAAATGTCTTGGCTTTTGTAACATTTGGATCTCAGTGGTCTGATCCCCTCCCTCTAATAAATTCCTGAGCAAATATACTACAAACTTTACAGAATCACAGAACCTTAGAGGTTGGAAAGGACCTCCAGAAATCATCCAGTCCAACCTCCCTGCCAAAGCAGGATCCTCTAGGGCAGTCTCCATGGAAGGAGGCTGCATGACCTCTCTGTTGAGCCAGAGCTCTGTCACCCTCACTGTAAAGAAGTTTCTCCTCATGTTGAGATGAAACCTTCTATGTTCCAGTTTGTATCCATTGGTCCTTGCCCTATCACTGTGCACCACTAAAAAGAGATTGCCCTCCTCCAGTTGACACCCACCCCTCACATATTTATAGATGTTGATGAGATCCCCTCTCAGCCTAAACAGCTCCAGGTCTCAGGTCTTCATAGGGGAGGTGCTGAAGTCCCCCAGCTATCCACGTGGCTCTCCAATGGGCACTCTACAGCAGGTCCCTGTCTCTTCTGAACTGGGGAGCCCAAAACTTGACACAATATTCCAGGTGTGGTCTCACTAAGGCAGAGTAGAGGGGGAGAATAACCTCCCTAGGCCTGCTGGCCACACTTTTCCTGATGCCCCCCAGGCTGCCATTGGCTCTCTTGGCCACACAGACACATTGCTGTCTTTAAAAGTTCTCAAGCCCACCTTTGACAGAAGCTTCCTTGAGGTTTTATGGTATGCATTCAGGATAAATGGCTGTGATCCCATGATTATTTCAAATCCAGCAGAGAGTGCTGCAGCTGACTTTCCTTCTGCCAGGAATGCCAGTCAGGTTGTTGACAATGTGTGTCTTAGTATCATGTTATGCAGAAGTGCTGGGAAAGAGATTTGCAGTGTTTGATCTGCTAGATATTGCAGACGGGTCTCTTGCTTCTTTCAGCACTTGGGTGACTCTATGCCAGCATTAAGCAGCTAAATTTAAACCTTTTTGGGGCAGATTTACAAACTGTTTAGATGCCAAAAGATGTAAATGAGCCTGAACTAGGATTTTTTAAAACTCTCTAAAGCAGTCAGCTAGGGACAGTGGACCCATTTCAGGGAGCCCCCCAACATTGTATCTCCATCAGCACTTCTGTAAATACCACTGGTACTACCCCCGTGCCTTTCCCCCTTACCCACCAAATAATGCCAAGATCACAAGTTATAAACAAGAAGCTGTGTAGCTACAAGCAGTGGGGTTTTTTTTAAGTGATTATTATGTTTTCATGGCAGTCATTTGAATGGCATCATGCAGCTGTACCACAGCAGTCTGTACCATTGTTCAGATGTGCCCTTAGTATTTGAAGTATGCAGACTGTCATGAATCTAAATAAAATTCATGCATTCTCTGACACCTTGTCCTAAGTAGAACAGAAACAGCTTTTGCTCAAATAGTGGAAGCTGAAGGTTTTTCTTGCTGTGAAGGATTGGGCAGAGGTTTAAGATTACCTGTGGAGGAAATTACCATAAAACTTAAAAGGAATATAAACCCTCACCAGATTTTTGTGAACGGATGTTTGTAAGTCCTTAAGATTCAGGAGCAGGGGGTTTGCATTTTTCACTGTCTGTACTGGTTAATATCCATGTTTAATACAATGGTTGGATTTCCAGGTAATACTGAACATCAGCCAGCAGTGTGCCCAGGTGGCCAAGACCAATGGCACTGTGGCCTGGATGAAAACCAGGGTGTCCAGCAGGAGTAGGGCAGGGATGGTAACCCTGTTCTCCAGCCCTAATGAAGCTGCAGCTTGAGTACTGGGTTCAGTTCTGGGTGCCACAGTATAGGAAAGACATTGAGGTCCTGGAGCCTGTCCAGAGAAGAGCAATGAAGCTGGTGAGTGGTTTAGAGGGTATCATATGAGGAGTGGCTGAGTGCAATCTGAGGTTGTTTAGTCTGGAGAAGAGAAGGCTGAGGGGAGATCTTATTGGTCTCTACAACAATAGAAGTTGGAGTGAGGCTGGTGTTGGTCTCTTCTCTCAAGTAACCAGCAATAGGAGGAGAGGAGATGGGCTGAAATTGTGCCAGGGAAGGTTTAGACTGGACATGAGGAAGAACTTCTTTACTGAGAGAGTGGTGAGGGTTTGGAACAGGCTGCCCAGGGAGGTGGTGGAGTCACCTTTCCTGGAGGTGTTGAAGAAGCTGTAGATGTGGTGCTTCAGGATATGGTTTTGTGGTCACAGTAGCTGGGGTAGGGTTGGACTTGATGGTCTTAAAGGTCTTTTCCAGTCTTAATGATTCTATGATTGTACATTCTGTGTCCTATAAACAATAGCATAGGTCATACTAATTTAATTGATCAGTTTCTTGAACAGAATAGGTGAGAAGCTGAAGTAAAGAAGTAGTATAAATGTATAAATAATACATTAGAGCTCACTATGCGCACGTTGCAGCCAAATCCTATCTAGGCTGATTAACAGAATTGGTAACATTATCAGAAGAAATAAATATTTTTGAAACCCCTTTCCACCTGCCAGTACCTGTAGCCTATCAAAAGTTCAGTAGGAAGAGAGCACTTCTTGCTGTTTCCTTTTCTTGTCTCATCAGCTTTATAACATTTTTGCTACCAGATGCTGTTTTGAGTGTTCCATAGGTTGACATATTAAATCAGGCTTCTTTTATTGCCCGTGTTAAGAGCATGCAGTGCATTCAAATAGCACAGTGGTAGAGCAGGTCTTTCATCTTGTGCTTGGTGTATTTCATTCCCCCTGTGTTCAGATTAACAAAGCTTTTGTATTCATTTGAAGCAACTGCAATGAGAATATTTAACAAGGGTCAAATACAGATGGTGGAACTCCAGAGGTCCTTGAAAACAGCCTGCCTCTTAACACTGGGCCATGATGGGAGGTGAAAGGCTTGCCAGTTTCACCTTGCTAGTAAGATTATGATACTCTATTTGTAACATCAGTGAAGCTATAATAGGAATGTAGTCAACAAAAGAACAACCAAGCAGTCTGCATGATTTTAACTGAAGCCATTATTGGCAATGGAATATATAAATATCCATGCAAAAAAAAAGTTACATGATTGCATAACATTCTAAACCGTAGACATGGACTGCATTTGGAGCCTGTGAACACTAGAAAATAGTAAAGGGGAGCATTTCTTGTGTGAATGTTGGTGAGGATAGACACAAATACAACCAAGTCCTTAGCTGGTCCAAGACTCTGATTTCCATGAGCTGATTTGCAGTAGCTTCTTTGCCGTTTACAGGTAACCTATACGTGCATTTTAAATGCTGTTTTCCAGTTAGACACTGTGAAGAAGTGCATGTCAAGTTCTTCAGGCTGGTAAATACCCTGGTTCGTCCAGGCTGACTCATTTTCCCCTGCAGCAATTCCCTTAGAAGACTTTTTTGGAGTGATTTGTCATCTCCTTTGCTGAAAATGTTAATTCTGGTTTGAACTTGTCTCTTTTGTGTTAAGCAAGAGGGCATGTAGGCATCCACTGTTTGCCTGGGCCAGAACCCCTGGTCAAAAGTCTTATGTCTGTAAAAGCCATTAACAGGATTTCAACCCTGTTATCTGTGCCTCTTTATAGAGCGGAGAATCTAATTTTGGTTGAAAGGCAATCAACTTGCATCCAAGAGAGTTCCCTATTAAACTGTAGTCCCGATTACATGTAGGGCACTTTGAATCCTCACAACTAAGAAAGGAATTTCAGGAAGATCATCAGCTTTGAAGTTATTTTGTTCTCCTTTGGTTGAGTTAATCCTGTTGATTTGGACTGCAAGAAGAGCCAGGCTGCACCCAGACCTAATGCAGACAGCCTTGAGTGGCCAAGTCTAGTTGAAAGGAGCCCCTGCTCATGGTGGGGAGGTTGGAGTAAATGATCTCTGAGGTCCCTTCCAGCCTAGCCCATTCTGTGATTAACAACTGCTCCTTCCTAAAACTGTAGCAACTCTTTCAGGTGCCACAAATGTTCTTTCTAAGTCTGTGCAGTTTGATGTTAAGTACTAAGTAGCTATTCTAGTTCTTGGTCTTTTCCAGTGAGTGTATTTAACTTACCTTTTTGGTGTGAGTTTAATCAAAATGAGAAAACTCAGATCTCAGATACTAGTCAAACTTCTATTCTGAGAGTCTCTGAAGCTAATATCCTCTTTGGCATGGTTATGCAGGACCTGGGAAAGCATTCTTGTTGCATGAAGGAAACTCATCTATGGAATACTGTAGTGTGTCTGGTCAGGATAGAGTTGACTTTCTTCTTAGCTGCCCCATAGGAGGTCTGTGACAGATATGGAATATCTCATACCATATAATACCATGCACAGCAGTAAAACCTGAAGAGTTTTACTGCTCATTCCTCAGAACCTGGATGGGCACCAGTCTGCTAGTGGCTGGTGATGAATGATTGTCTTTGCATCACCAGATTTATAATCTTCACTTTTTCAACTGTCTTTATCTCAACTCAAGAATCCTCTCAGTTTTTGCTCTTCCTGTGGCCTCTCCCATCCTACTGAGGATGAGTAAGCAGCTGTGTAGGTGCTAAGCTGCTGGCTGGGGTCAACACCATGAATAGCTTCAGCAAATTGCCACTGAAGCTGCTCCAAAAGTAGGAAAATTAATACCTGGCTTTCTTTCCCATCATGGTCCAGTGAAAATTTGAGCTGAAAATATAATATCTTGCTTTTGAAATTGTTCAAGAATCTTATCTCTACCAGGACACAGATAGGATCTTCTACCACCAAAAACTTTGAAAGGAAAAAATAAAATCTAGTTCAGGAAAGTATCTCCTTTCTTCCAGTGGAAGCATTTTCATAATGTATAGTAAACCATAGGAATTCCTACTGAATATCAGTATTTGATTGGTCTTTTCTCTCTTATTATATCATCATAACAATTTGGTTTCCTCTTCTCTGAAGGATATCACACAGGCTTCAGAACTGATCATAGATCTTCAATTTCCTTCCTCATAAAGTCAGATGAACATTCTTTAGCCTTTCCTGCACTCCACTTTCCAATGGATATACAAGAGAGTGTGAAAGTGAGCTGGCATTGTTTTGAAACCTCTTTTAAGCTTTTGCATAGCAAAAATGAGCATTTCTCACTGGTCAGTACTTGCTAACTCAGCAGTGACTAATCACTTTCAGCTTGCTCTCTGTATTTATTCAGCTTTCATAGATGAAAAACCAAACTGTTTCGAGCTGATATGATACGTGGGGGGAGTATAGTTCTTGTCAATCTTTTAGTTGTAACACAATGAATAGAGGTTGTGGCACTTCAAATCCAACTTTTGTTTTCTTTTTGGACATTATTCAGTGGTAATATTGTGGAGGTGTTTCTAAGTCTTACTTACAAACACCTTTATGGAAGTATCCTGACCAGCCCCTGTAGTTGCCAAAGTAGTTATTCTGGATATATCTCAATGAAGAGGCAAGAGTCTAGAAAATTAAAACGTAACTGTAAACTGATAAAACATTACCAGTCAATCACTTCTAATGAAGTCAATTTTGGTAGAGTTCTGCCAGAATTTGCCATGGGCAGGGACACCTCCCAGTAGAGCAGGTCACTCAGTGCCTCATCTAACCTGGCCTTGAGCAACTCCATGGAGGGGTATCCGTAGCTTCCCTGGGCAGCCTGTTCCAGTGTCTCACCAGCCTCACTATAAAGATTTTCTTTCTAATATACGAGGTAAAATCAGACAATTGGTTTGAAAATTAGTTGCAGAGCTCCAGGTCAAAGTTCAGAAGGAAAGCCAATTTTCACATAAAATATCTTGGCAATCACTATCTGAAATTTAACTTCTAAATCATAAAATCAGTTCTCCTTAATGCCCACGAAGTAGATTTTGACCATTAACTTTCCTCCTTTTCTGTCCCATTTGGACACACACACTCAAATTATTTTCAAGTGGAATCTTTCAATTTTGAACAGCCTTAATTCAGTTCAACTCTCTTTCTTAAGTGCTTATTTTTGACACTGCACATGAAGAATAAAACCCTCAGAGTGACAGTCTGTGATCATGTTTCATGTGGCAGACTTTCAGCTTATATTGCCATCAATTTATGACTTTGTTCCTTAAATAGTTATCTTTTTTTCACCACATGGTAACTGATAGATTGAATGATGTATGTTTAAGGGGTATTTCAAGGAATATTAACTTCAGTCATTAACTGGTTATCTCTTGGCTCGAGAACCTTTAGTTTGTTGGGAGAAACTTAATATTTTTCAAGCAAACAAAGCAGCTTTTCAATATGTAATTATTTTCTTATCAGTTTTACATTTCCATGCCCTTTTGAATGTGTAGTGTGTGGTGCTAGAATTTACATTTAGCTCTGCAGGAAGTGCCTTCAATATTATTATTAGTATTATTATGAAGGAAGAAATCCCAAATCAAAGTGAATTTTAGGTGCAGGAAGGTGCAATTGCAGGAGCAGCAGTTGTGCATTATTGTATAGAACTAACTCACAGCTTGACAGAAAGTCCCTGCTGGGGAAGAAATGTAGGGGAACTGGCAGAATTTTGCTACATCTGCTCCCTACTGCTAATAAGCTTTAACCTGTTCCATTTTTATTATGCTCACTGTTTAGATATTTTGCTTCTGAAATGATATCTGTAACTATGAGAGCACATAAAAGGGAGCACTACAGGTAGGGCTGTTTAAAAATTGAACACTGTCAGCAAGGGTTATTAAAGACCATAACGAGTAAGATGGTTGCCTGCTCAGTGTGTGGGGGTTTGTAGAGTTCAGGCACTGCAGTGCTGGTGGAAAGGCTGAATCCAAGTGGGTAAAACAGATTTCATAGCTTGAGTAGCTCGTACAGCCAGAAGGCACCATTAGATCATTTAGTCTGACCTGTATATCACAGACCATTACATTTCACACAGAAATTCCTATTTTGAACCCTGTGAGTATACTTAGAGTAAAACACATCAGGCTGTAAGAGTTTAGCATGATTTATGCCACAGGATGAGAACCAGAGGCTGAGATTCCCAGGCAGTAGGAAGGATGTTTATCAGCTTGGTAAGCACACATGGTAGTGTGACTGCTTCTGCAGAATAAGCAGGAAAAAAACCAAAAACCAAAATGAAAAAGCCTGAAAGGTTTGGATGCATTTTACAAAAGTGAAAATTCCTTCCTAACTCCTTTGATTTAGGAGGCAAAAAATACAGATATTCATACTGTGTCAGAGCACTTGATGCGGAAAAAGGCTACCCAGAGAGATTGTGGAGTCTCCTTCTCTGGAGACTTTCAAGCCCTGTCTGGTTGTGTTCCTGTGCAACCTGAGCTAGGTTCTGTGGTCCTGCCCTCCCCTTGTGAAATGTTTTGCTGAAGCCAAAACCAGTTTATTGAGAAAAAAATAAAACCTAACCCCCTCCCCTGAACTCCAAGCCAAAATAAAACTGAAAAAAAACCCAGCAAAACAAAGCAAAATCAAATTACAACAACAAAACCAAACAAACAATAATTTAAAAAAAAAGGCCAAAATTATCACTTCCCTCCCTAAAAAAACACAAACCAACGATAATAAACAAAAGTTAGATTCAATCTACCTCATTATGTATAGAGTAATGACAGGTCCAGTAAGAAGGAAAAATCTCTTCCAAGCAGTCATGTCCATTATAAAAGTTGATATTAATTGTCTAATTCTGAATTTTAGGCATTTTACTCCTTTTGACAGCTATGCTGGCAGTCCTGTGCTTAGATTCTCAGTTCAGACACATTCTTTGCAGTCCTTTGAACACGATATCCTCAGCCACAGTTGAAGCTTATAACCATGTAAAAATGTGGATGAAATGGTATTGTGTTTTTCCATTTCATATCACCACAGGCTTCTCATAATTGATTGTCCAACATTTAATAATCTTCCTCTTGCTCTCATGGTGTCATAATTGTACAATTACAAAATGTATTTTGAAATGTGTAAAATTCAGTGGGTAGCTAGAAACTCATACATCCACAGGGCTGTTGGAGCTGTGCTTTTATGGAGTGGTGCTTACATGATAAATCAAACAAAAATTGGAAGTCTCAGTCTTAAAGAGGTTTCTCTGCATTACTGCAGAAGTGAGTGCCTTCCTTTCATCAGGCCAATTTGCATTTCATAGGTGTTTTTGTAGAATCATAGAATGGCCTGGGTTGGAAAGGACCTCCAAAGGTCCAATCCCCTCTGCAGTGAGCAAGAACATCCTCCACTAGATCAGGTTGCCCAAAGTCTTGTCCAGCCTGACCTTGAGTATCTCCAGGAATGTGGCCTCAACTACTTCCTTTAGCAACCTGTTCCAGTCTTCCACCACCCTTATGGTAAAGAATCTGTTCCTAACATCCAATCTAAATCTGTTCTTCTCTTATTTGAAGCCATCGTCCCTTGTCCTGTCACTGCAGGCCTTTGGAAACAGTCCTTCTGTGGCCTTCTTGTACACCCTTTCAGGTGTACAAGGTGTACTGGCAGGCTGCTACTATGTCTGCCTGGAGTCTTCTCTTCTGCAGGCTGAACAACACCAGCTCCCTCAGCCTGTCCTCATAGCAGAGGTGTTCCAGCACCCTGATCATTTTTGTGTCCCTCCTCTGGACCCTTTCCAACAGGTCCATGTCCTTCTTGTGTTGAGGGCTCCAGATTTGGATGTAGTACTCCAGGTGGAGTACTTCTGTTCTAACAAGTCATTATTTGAGCATACTTTTGAAGAGAAGCTATAAGCCCAGAAAGCAGAGGTGTTAACCTACTTCTTCCAGACTTTTTGCACAGTGTTCAGCCTTTTCAGTTGTTTATTTATCCTAGAGACTTGTTCAAAGCTATGTCTTCATAGAAATGTGATACTGATTGCTCTTATTTTGATCATCTCACAGAGCTTCTCAGTTTCTGAAATGAAAGGATTGAAACCGAGAGATGCAATAATAGAAGAGAGGAACAAAATTAACAAGGAAGTGATATCCTTATTTACTAAATATAATCAAAAGACAGTTTGTAAGGTTAGGGCTTTAATTTTAGCTGACCCTTTTTTCTGTCAGATAGAAGTGCTGAATATTTGTACTGCTTCTCAGCCTCTGTCGCCAATCATGGTTAAAGATAGAATAACAAGTTGCAAAATTTTTATGTTTGAGTGATGTAAGCTATAAAACACACATTTATTGATCTGATTCCTTTTGGACTTTTCCTGTTTTTCACAAGTTTCCATATTTGCTTATCTTTTTTTCTATAATGGCTACATATAGTAGGCATCATATAAATACCAGCACTATTCAGGGACCATTCCTCATGCAAGCTTTGATTCTGCAAAGACTTAAACTTATTCTTTACACTAGATTTATTGTGGGATTTGGGCCCTGAAAGTGATGCAAGTTAGTTTTTGTGGTAGTTTCTTCTGACATACTTAGTTGATTGCCATACAGTTTTAGCCCTTCCCCTTGACAATTCCTAATCACAGCCAGCAATGTATTTATTATATAGATTTCAAATTTCCTGTACTCCTACTGACAGAACTTGAGGATGCTCATTTTATTCAAAATACCTCCCTCTCTGGGAAAAAGTGTAGCTGTCCTGCTTGGCTTGTTACTTGCTGACTATTTCATATCTAAGCAATAATTTTGCATCACCACTAGAGCTGCCTGCATGATTTTTACAAAGACAAATGTATTTATTTTGTTTTTCAATCAAATGCCAGTACATGTAATTATAGAATTCACAGAATTAACCAGGTTGGAAAAGACCTTTGAGACCATCAAGTCCAACCTATCACCTAACACCTTCTAATTAACTAAACCAAGGCACCAAGTGCCTTATCCAGTCTCCTTCTAAATACCTCCAGGTATGGTGACTCCACCACCTCCCCAGGCAGCCTATTCCAATGCCAATCACTCTTGCTGTGAAGAACTTCTTCCTAACATCCAGCCTAAACCTGCCCTGGTGCAGCTTGAGACTGTGTCCTCTTGTTCTGTCCCTGATTGACTGGGAGAAGAGACCAATCTCCACCTAGCTATAGCCTCCTTTCAGGTAGTTTTAGAAGGCAATAAGGTCCCCCGTGAGCTTTTCTTCTCCTGGCTTGCACACCCCCAGCTCCTTCAGGTGTTCCATGTAGGGCTGTGCTTTTACCCCCCTCATTAGCCCTGGTGCCCTTTTCTGGACATGTTCAAGCATCTCAAGATCTGTCTTGAACTGGGCGTTTCAGAACTGGACACAGTACTCAAGATGTGGCCTAAGAAGTAATTATTTTTTTAAAATGACATAAATCTGAAATCCATTTGAATTACAAACATTGATTAGAAGTACCTTTACATTTTTATACTTATATTTGTTCCCCCTGTATCTAAATTCCCTTTTTCATGTTTCTGTGGCTTTTTGATGATAGAAAAAAAAAATACTCTTCAAACTGCTTTCAAATGCTGACACAAAAAAAATAGATAAAGAACTACCTTGTTTTCTCTATAATTTTCTCTGTTTCAGCAACAAGACGTAGATACAGTCAGATTTCCAGCTGACATTGTACGAAGTAGTCTCCACCTGACACCGTGGTAACTAAACTACTGTCAGCTTTGGCCACCACATTGTGGAGCAGAGAAGACCAAAAATTTCTGAAGACCTTCTTTACTTTCCTCTGAACAGCATATAATCAATGATAAATATTCAGGTTTATAAGATCTTATTTTTAGCCTGCCCATCCTGTGTTAATGTAGTTTTGGCATGGAGCAAACAGTCTGTTTTATTTTAGGGAAGTATACTACATGTCAGACTTCTTTAGTTTTTTGTAAGCTTAGCAAAAATAATATTCTTAACAACTTTCTTGTTAAAAAACACTGTGGTATTCATTCTTTGAATCCAGGCATCTCATACCAGGAATGCATCTGGCCTATTTATTAGACGAACTAGGATGCTGAAAAGGATTGCTTCTATCTTGCTTTCTTCAAGAACAGACATTTTTATTCTTATTCAGTTTTCCTAGTGGAATCTTTACTTATTAAAGCCATAAACCTATTGTTGAGAGACTCTGGCAAAGCTTAAACTGGATCTCAGGAGTTTGATGTGGTGTGTTTAATGCAGGCAGGGTAAAAGAAATTTTAAATGTATTATTTAAAGGCACATTAATCTTGCTGCTGTAATGGTGCAATAATGCATACCAGAGAAGGTTTTCATAAACTCAGCTTCTAAAAGTAACATCACAGTATCTTTCTTTTTTTTGTTCTCCAAGTCAATTCTTTGTAGAGATAACAATTATGCATTCATCTCTGTCTCTTATAGCCTGATTCCATATTCAGCTGTTAGATAGGTAGAGCCTAGTCCTTACTCACACAACAAAAAGAATATTTCTCATTTGGAAGAAATGCTGAAATGTGTATCTTCTTCAGTAAAACTGAATAAAATAGTGAAATGCTTATACAATAGCTTGAGTATAGCTTTGTCTTCTCATTCCTGTGCCTTTGTTGGAGTTTTAATAGATTGTCTAGTGATGTTTTATTAGTAATTTTTTTAAATACAGTGTTAATTTTTTTTTTTAAAGGCTAGTGCTTTAAAAACAACACTCTGTGTAAGTCAGTTTATGAACCTTAAAGGTCATCAGTTTCCATTCAGCTGTGGTCATTGCACTGGGTTCTGGTTTGCTCTGCAGCACTGCTGGTAGTGCATTAGGCATTGGTTAGTGCAAGGGTGTTCTGTATCTCTCCTGTCCATGTGCAATGAAAACTGAGTGAATCTTTGCTGAGAGCTGAGGCATCCAAAATGCATGGACTTGGTGTGACGATTTCATCAGCCTGAGCAAAGCGCAGGAAAGCATCATGCACACAGCAGTTCAGGAAACAGTTTAATCACAGAATCATAGAATGGGTTGGGTTGGGTCGGGTTGGAAAGGACCTCCACAGGTCATCTATTCAAACTCCCCATGCAGTGAGCAGGGACATCCTCCACTAGATCAGGTTGCTCAGCGTCTTGTTGATCCTGACCATCTCTCCAGGGATGGGACCTCAACTACCTCTTCAGGCAACCTGTGCCAGTGTTCCACCATGCTAAAGAATTTGTTCCTAACATCCAACCTAAATCTACTCTTCTCTCATTTCAAACCATTGTCCCTCATCCTATACCAGTCCATCTTCAGCTTTCTTGTTGGTCCCTTTCAGGTACTGGAAGTCTGCTATTAGCTGCTAGAGCCTTCTCTTCTCCAGTCTGGACAACCCAAGTTCACCCCAGCCTGTCTTCACAATAGAGGTGTTCCAGCCCCTATCATTTTTGTTGCCCTCCTCTAGACCTGCTCCATCAGGTCTATGTCCTTCCTGTGTTGAGGGATCCAGAGCTAGATTCCAGGTGAGGCTTTTCCAGAGCAGATACAGTGTCAGAATCCCCTCTCTCAATCTTGATGATGCTAGGAGTCTTTTCCAACTGGAATGTTTCTGTGATTCTGCAAGTCTCATAGCCAGTTCTTTGAACCTTCTGGCTGGTTCTTTGAACCACAGTGTTCTGAATCAAGGAACTGCAGGTGGCACCCACCATTGTTCTTTCTGAACCCAGTCACTTGCTAATACCATTTCATGATCTGTGGTTCTTCTCCACCCTTCTCATGTCATGATTTTCTAAACCTCTGTTGAATGCTCCTTAGGAAAGCTGCTGAACATTTCCAGTCAGGCCATCCAGAGCTTTTTGCCCCCTTCTGAACACATTCTGCATCTAATATGTCCTCTTTCAGCTGACAGATTCAGAGTTGTATTTCTTAGTCAAGGTGTGAGTGAACTGTGGATTTCTGCAACAATGTGACACACTTGGTTCTCTCTTCCTTTCTTAAGAATTCTTAACGTTTTCCTTGTTTTCTTGGCTCCTCTCACCTGCTCTGATTCCTTATTTACCAGCCCATGAAGACTTTCCAAGATGTCAATTAGCTTCACATGGCACTTGGTGTTTGCAGTCGTATGGCAACAGCCTACTTCAGTATTATTAGATGTTAGGTAAATAGCAGAGCCATATTCTCAACCCTCCATACCTTCAATTTTTCCCATGAGTTACTGAAATGTATACTGTGTCACCAGAAGAACATTAGCATTTTCTTCCCAGTGGGAAAAGTCCTTTGTGCAGTTGTGGTTTTTTTCAAAGCAAGGTATAAAAAAAATGAGAATGTTCATGGCCCTCCTCTGGGTAGGGAATTAGATCGATCACATGAGTATAGTTAGAAAAGTCTGCTTTTAGGCTTCTGTTCCCAGACTTTCTGGAGCTCCTTCTTTACCAGCTTTGATAAATTGAGTAGCAGATGGTCCTGTTGGCAGGAGGGGTTGATATTGTGAAGGACCTGGAGTTCAGGCAGCTGTAGACCTGGACTTAGGGACATGGTTTAGTGTTAACTTTTCAGTGCTGGGTTGAAAGTTGGACTGGGTGATCTCTTCCAACCCAATATAGTCTGTGATTTATTTTGAGAGACTGTCTCTTGCACAGTGAAAAAATGTTAACCCATTTTCCTCCTCCAACCTTCTTTAAATCAGGTCATGTAAAGGTATAGCAGAGAAGCAGCATCTGTCTCCATATGATCTCACAGTCAGCAGTTAAACTTTCACACTATGCTCATTTTCCCCTTTTACATTAGAACTCCTTTTGGTGCAAAGCTAACTTGCAGTATCTGTTCTTAGAAAGGAATTAATCCTGTGGAAACTGGAATCTTCAACAAGAAAAGATCCTTTTCCATAGGTTGAAAATAATTTGAGTACTGATACCTAGAAAATAGTTGTTTAAAGGCAAATAGCTGCAGGTGAAAGCTGCACTTACAGCCTGAAGATCTGTAAAATCCAGGTCGTACCTGCTTTAAGGAATCACTGCTTTCAACAGTGTTTGCCCCAGCAGTTTTCATGTCTTTCACTCACAAGAATTTACAGATTCCCAGAAATTACTTGGGACTTCTTTTTCTAGAATTACAAGCCAAGCTGTATATTCTTCTACCTTTTTTTTTTTTTGTAGGATTTTTTGTTTTATTTGATTGTTGGTTTTGTTTTTTCTTTTCCCAAGGCTGTGAAGATGTAGAAGTAGGCCATAACATGTGCTCCTTTATAGAACAGTCTACAATGGTGTTCTTGGGCAAGGACCTTTAAAAACAGGGTTTTCTTCACAGCTGTCTGCCAGACATTCTGAATCTCATTCATGAGAGAGCAGAATCAATTGTGAAAAATGACTTAATGATAAACTATTCCTCTTCTTTTTCACTCTAAACACTTAACTTACATTGTTCCAGCATCATCTGAATAAAATTTCTTAGCAAGCTCTTATCTATTCATTCTCATTTACTGGACAGGCTATCACCAAGATACTCAGCTCTTTAAGACAGTTGTAAGTTTTTGAAAGGCAATGCATAAATGTAGCCTCCATGTACAATACAAATGTCAGCAGACTCTTGAAAATAAGTCAGAAGAGGTCATTGTTAGAAGTACTTCTGTAAGATTCTGTAGCAGCTGGTGAAAGATTATTCATCCCCAGTAGCTCCATCACTTGTGCAAACTCTTGAAGTTAAAGGTTATGAGTGCTATGGTGCTGCACAGGTGCACCATGAAATAGTCTTTCACACAGAATGATTCTCATTTGTTAAATTTGGAAACATACTTTCTCCTGGCCTTAATTTTTGTGTAGTTCTTCGTATTCTAAATGGCAGCTGAAGGCAAGCAGAAGTAGTGAGTAATTGATTTAACAACCTCAGACAAGTACAGGGAAGTAGAAAAGTTTGTCTTAGTGCTTGATGTGACCTGATAGAGCTTCCTTAGACTTTTTTTTTCTCTAAACAGTACCTCAGCACCTTGGGCCAGCACAGTGGCCTTTAAGCCTGAATGAGCACGACTATTTTTTTTTCCCCTCCTCCTCAGTGCAAAGCTCCAGTATTTCATCTTTTCAAACTGTTTTACAGCACTCAGAGCAGAATTATATTGACAAGGTTAGAATTCATCTCCTAGAGGAGAATACCACGCTCCTCCTGTTAAGTGCTAATATAACATTTATGTGGTGGTACCTTAATAACAGCTCTGGCCAGCCTAATGAAAGTACTGAAAGCAAACAGTATTCAGTGAGATTTTATTATGACTGAAGTGTCTGCAATTTGAGACAAATTATTCCCTATTTTTTGTTCCCATATCCAAACCAGCAATGCTAAAGCAATTGCTACGTGTTCGGAGTAGAATTAGACTTCACCATCGCTAATATAGGAGCAAGTGCATTTTTCATGTAAACAGCTCAGGAGGGTCAGGCAGCAAAGATACTCTCTGCAAAATGCTTGTCAATAAGTTTGTGAGTGAATTTTGCAATCAAGTGCCTGTAACCTGTCATTATTTCTTCTTCTCGAAGTTGAGAGCGAGTGGATGAAAATTGAGCTTGTGAATTGGAGGTGCTGGGAATGATCTGCCCTTATCGGCTGCAGGCAAAATGACAGCTTTGACTTCTCAGGGTTTTTTTTGTTTCAGAGGTCAGGCAATGGGCAGTGTTCCCAGGATATATATTGTGGCATGAGCAAATTGGCATCATAATAATAATTTTTTTAAAGTTCTAATCTGTGCACACAAAGAAGGTGGTGCAAGTCACTGATAGTAAAAAAGCTTCATGTGTTGTCTCTGTAAGAAAAAATTACCAAAAATGGGGAGCAAAAATAATCTGCTGGCCAGAAAAAGCACATTTCAACTGTTCAGCTATTTCAATAGGAAACCCTTGAGTTCAGAGAGCTAGTGAATTAAACGTAGGTTCATGCTCTTAGAGAGCATCTATAGCATAAAATAAGGTTATATTCCATAAACAGACTTTGTTGTATACATAATAGGAGTGTGAGTATATTAATTTAAGTATAAGGTATGTATAATATAAGGAGTATAGGTGTATATAGGTATAATATATATATGTGTATATAGATATATATATATAGATGTATAGGTATATAATACACACATTTATATATACATATATATATAGAGAGAGAGAGAGGTACACCTTACATGTGTAGGTATATATAAGGAATTTAAGTAGAAGTATAAGCAGACCTAAATCTGTGTACTGGTTTTGACTTGAGATGGAGTTGATTTTGTTTGTATTCAGATTAAAAAAAAAAGATTGAGTGTACAGCAACAATACAAGGACAGGAGACTTCCTCCACAAACTCAACTGAAGTTTGTTCAAATTCAAAAGTAATGCACATAGCTACAATTAATTTTGGTTGAAATGGCTTCAAATTCACCATTTCTTCCTCTGTCTCACAGAAGAGTGTTTCAGGATTTTGAAGCATATTCACTTCCTATTCATGTTAACATGCTGCAGTGTAATTTATGCCAAGGTTTTTACAAGGAAGAAAGGAGAAAGCCTGTCCCACTTATTTAACACCATTGGAAGACAAAGAACTCAGTTACTCAGAGTTAGGTTACCAATGAGGTGTGCTGGTTGATATGAAAACAATTTAAATAGACTTGCTAAATGAGCTCTGCTAATAAGAAAACCTACTTTACCTTCTAACAGGGCTCATTCAAGATCCTTTAAAACTATCTGAACTATGTCTTTGCTGTATCTGAACTGTGTGCCAGTCACAGAATGATAGGGGTTGGAAAAGACTTCTGAAAACCGTCTAGATTCGGATCACCTAGAGCAAATCACACAAGAACACATGCAAGTGGGTTTTGAATGTCTCCAGAGAAGAAGGTTTCACAACCTGTCAGCCTGTCCCAGTGGTCTGCCACCCTCAAAGTGAAGATTTTTTTCCTCATTTTTACATGGAATTTCCTGTGTTCCAGCTGGTCAGGCAGAGAGGGACCTGGGGGTGCTGGTAGATAGTAGGCTGAACATGAGCCAGCAGTGTGCCCAGGAGAGCCAATGGCATCCTGGCCTGCATCAGGAATTGTGTGGCCAGCAGGACAAGGGAGGTTATCCTTCCACTGTACTAGGCATTGGTCAGGCCACATCTTGAGTACTGTGTCCAGTTCTTGTCTCATCAATTCAAGAGAGATATTGAGGTACTGGAATGTGTCCAGAGAAGGGCGACAAAGCTGGTGAGGGGCCTGGAGCACAGCCCTGTGAGGAGAGGCTGAGGGAGCTGTTGATATTTAGCCTAGAGGAAGGAGGCTCAGGGGTGACCTCATTGCTGTCTGTAACTACCTAAAGGGAGGTTGTATCCAGGTGGATGTTGGTCTCTTCTCCCAGGCAACCAGCAACAGAACAAGGGGACACAGTCTCAAGTTGTGCCGGGGGAGGTGTAGGCTGGATATTAGGAAGAAATTCTTCACAGAGAGAGTGATTGGCATTGGAATGAGCTGCCCAGGGAGGTGGTAGAGTCACTATCCCTGGAGGTGTTCAGGAAAGGACTGGGTGGAGCACTTAGTGTTATGGTCTAGTTGATTGGATAGGGCTGAGTCATATGTTAGAGTGGATGATCTTGGAGGTCTCTTCCAACCTGGCTGATTCTATTCTATTCTATAATATTACCATTGCTGGATGCCATGGAGAAGAATCTGACTCCATCCTCCTGACACACGCCTTTAAGGTATTTCTAAGCATTTAATGAGATCACACACACACCTCAGTGTCCTCCAGGCTAAACAGCCCCAGTCCTTCCAGCATTTCCTCATAAGGAAATGTGGATCTCTGATGGACTCTGTCCAATAGTTCCTTGTCTGTCATCACAGAATCAGAGGATGTTAGGGGTTGGAAGGTACCTCTGGAGATCATCGAGTCCAACCTCCCTGCCAGAGCAGAATCATAATCTAGTGCAGGTCACACAGGAATACATCCAGACAGGACTAGAAAGTCTCTAGAGAAGGAGACTTGACAACCTCCTGAACTGGGGAGCCCAAAACTGAATGCAATATTCCAGTATCTTTAGTACTTCAGCTTTTAAGACCATTGGTATGGACAGCAGTTACTGCATGCAAAGAGATTATTTATTTTTATTGCAGAATGTAGTGGGTTTGCAGTGACCTGCCCCCCCACCTTTTAGA
>VWZI01002516.1:45704-55828 GCA_013396835.1 Psilopogon haemacephalus | reverse complement strand
GGTGGTGGGGCACTCCAGCTGCACCCCAAGATGCTCATCCTGGGGGTGGGGGGGGTTGCACAAAGCAAGATGCACCCCCCCAGGTGTGGGGGAGCTCCTCATGTGCTGCTGTGAACTTTCCTGCCCCCAGAAATGGGATTGCAGCCCACCAGTGGCTCCAGCTCCATTTTTCAGGGGTGGGCACTGGCTCCAACCACTTCCCTGGGATTTTTCTCTTTCCCCTTCCTCCTGAAGCAAAGCTGCTGCTGGGGTCAGGCTCCTTGTGGTGGCACCGAGCCTCATCTGCCTGGGGAAGGAGCCAAATGAGGCCAAACCACCCCAGGACCTCCCTGGCCTGGAGCCCTGGTGCTGGGCAGGAGGAATTAGCAGCTCCAGGTGCTTTGGGCTTCTCCCAGGGAGCTGCTCCCAGCTCATGTCCTGCTCTTCCATAGCCTTTCCAGCAGCCTGGGGCAAGCAAAGGGTTCCCCTTCCAAACCCTGCCCGGTGCCTGCAGCAGTTTTGCACCCCCGGAGGTGGAGGTGGAGGTGAGCTGCACCCCGCGGCTGTGCCTGGGAGGAGTTTCCATTTGCCTCCTTTTTTTCGATTGGCATTTCCCTTCCTGCATCCGTTGGCAGCTCCAGCGTCGGCCCCGGGGTGGGATGGGGATTCAGTTGGTGGCTTTGGTCTCCTGGGGGACATCACCACAGGGGTGGGAAGGGGAGGACATGACCTGAGAGGAAACCACAAACGGTTTCGATGTGTTTATTAGCTTGGGCACAACTTCCCCAGCGCCAGACACTGCCTCATGAAGCCACCCGAGCTCAGCTGGGCTCAGTGCCCATGCCCAGCTCTGGGGCCCCCAGCACAAGGAGGACCTGGAACTGCTGGAGGGGGTCCAGAGGAGGCCACCAAGATGGTCAGAGGCTGCAGAACCTCCCCTGGGGGACAGGCTGGGAGGGTTGGGGCTGTGCAGCCTGGAGAGGAGAAGGCTCCAGCTGGACCTCAGAGCAGCCTCCAGTAGCTAAAAGGGCTCCAGGAGAGCTGGGGAGGGACTTGTGGCAAGGGCTGGGAGTGCCAGGACAGGGACAGTGGCTTTGAGGTGGGAGAGAGGAGACAGAGTGGAGAGGAGGAAGAGATTCTTGGCAGTGAGAGTGGGGAGAACCTGGCACAGGCTGCCCAGGGAGGTTGTGGCTGCCTCCTGCCTCAGGGTGTTCCAGGCCAGGCTGGATGAGGCCCTGAGCAGCTTGGGCTGGTGAAGGAGTCCCTGCCCCTGGCAGGGGTTTGATCTTCCAGAATGATCTTCCATGCCCCTTCCAACCCAACCCATGCAGACTCTGATCCCTCACACATCAAGGACCTGCAGTGGGTTGGGGGTTGGAATGCAGCACCTGTGGGACCCTGCCCTGTGCCTAGGGTGGTCCTGAGGGGTGCTTGGCAGCAGAGCTGAGGTTAGGTTTGGTTTGGGGAGGTGGATGTGAGCTCCAGCAATGTCCTCCTGGCGTGGGGGCAGGCAGCAGAGCCTCAGCCCTGCATGGGCTGGGAGAGTTCCACCTCCCCTCCCCCTGCCCCGGGGTGATGCTCGCTGTCGTGGAACGGCTGCGTGGGGCTGGCCTGGGTCACTCTCTCCTGCAGGAAGAGCTCTGGCAAAGGTTATTTTTAAGAAAGCAAAAAACAGCAAAGGGGAGAGAAGTTTCCTCTTTTCCTTCCTCGTCCCAGGCACGTGGTGGTGAGCTCATGGAGCTCAGGCTCTGCTCCAGCTCGGCCTCAGCGAGTCCCCAGGGCCACCGCCAGACTCTGCCCGGCCTGGGGGAGGGGGGCCTGGGGGGGAGGTTGTTTCTCCTGCCTCTGCCCCCAGCCAGCTGCCCCTCCAGCCCCACTGTGCTCCTGGTCAGGACACCACATCCTGAGCCAGCCCTCGGGTTGCTTCCTTGGCTCCTCTGGGGCTTCCCGGAGCGGCTTCTGCATCCCAGAGGCCACTGTGGCTTTCCACGGAAAATCAGCCCCAGATGTGCCTGAGCTGCTGCTGCTGCAGCACCAGGAGTGGGGAGGGGGCCTGGGGGGGGCCTGGGGACATGGGGACGGCAGGAGGGACCTGCTGGGTAAGCAGGACCCGAGAGGTAACCGGGGAGGGTTTATGGTACCCACCGAGGGGCACGGGCAGGGGATGGTGCCCAGGGAGGGCTGCCAGGGGCACCTGGGGACAGTCCTGGGCCACGGAGCTGTGCCACCAGCGCCAGGCTGAGCCAAACCTGGGGGTGAGAGCAGGGAGCAGCCTCCAGCTTGGCCACGGAGGACGTGGGGCAGCTCCTCCTGGTCAGCTGCCGACATCCCGGGAGGGTTTTCCGGGAAGTGCAGGAGGCAGGACCCAGCTGCCCTGACAGCTCCCAGCCAGGCACGGCCTCACAGGGGTGGGCACCGCCAGCTGTAGCTGAACGGGGACCCTTGGGGACCCTCGGGCATGGCCTGGCCAAGGTGCCCATGTGGCCGTGGGGCTGCTGGCCCCGCTCAGGGCAGCCTGGCAGAGGGCTCTGGGGCGGGAGCCTCTCGCTAATCGAAAGAGGATGGAAAACTCCTGTGGTTGCTTGGAAATGAAGCAGGAGCAGACCACACCAACCTCCAGATGCGACAGCAGCAGCCACGGGGAGGAATTCCACTGGATTGTCCTGAAGGATGAGCACCCAGGAGGGGAGAGGCAGCTGCAGGCTGCCCCTGTGGCATCGCCGGGCAGGGGGAGTGGCATAAAGTCCTCTCCTCAGGCTGGGAGCAGGTTTGGGGATGCCCAACTCAAGTCTGGGGCTCCTTGTTGAGCTGAGGCTTGCCTGGCTCATCTCAGCCCCTAGATTTGAGCCTTTCCAAGATTTTCAGGGATTCTTGGCCCATCTCCTTGCTTGGGCTGGGAGGAATCACAGCAGGGGCTTGGAGGGACTCAGAATCCTGACTCCCAATCCTTCGTCCTGGACCCCGTCCTGCATCCCCACGTCCAGTCCTGCATCCCAGGCCCATCCTGCATCCTGACTCCCAGTCCTGCATCCTTGTCTCCAGTCCTGCATCCTGGACCTCATCCTTCATCCTGGTCCCCATCTTGCATCCTGGTCCCCATCCTGCATCCTGAACCCCATCCTGTCTTGCGTCCTGACCCCGAATCCCACATCCTGGCCCCCAGTCCTGCAATGCCGTCCCCAGTCCCGCATCCTGGTCCCCATCCCGCATCCTCCTGATGCAAGGCCATGGAAGATGACCCAAAGCTCGGGTCCGGGGCAGGAGTTCCTCCAGCCTCAGCCTCTCCGCGGGGCCGCGCAGGTTCCCTGCTCCCTGCTCCCTAGCGCCGCCGGGCGCCGTTTCCACCCTGCGCCTTGCGACAGCCTCTTGCTCCCCGGGCCTGCGGAGGGGCCGCGGGGCAGGTTCTGCCAGCGGTCCCGGGGGCCAGCGGGAGGATGGGTGGAGGCTCAGCAGCACATGCCAAGATGCATCAGCCTGTGTTTTTCTGGTGGTGGCTGAAGGTTGTTTGTGCTGTCCCGGGGATGATACAATGCTCTTGGCGGAGGTGCAGGACCCAGCCGCCGGGTACAGGCGGTGCTGCCGGCCGGGAGGAGCTCTGGGCTACCCCAAAGCATCTCCTCCTCTAAGCATGAGCCTCTTCCCCCCCTGAAAAATTAAGAATGAACTGCTGTGAGCCCCCAGTTTCTGTCTTCTTTGCTGCAGGCCTGCAGCAGCAACTCATTTTGCAGCTCTGCCCAACTCTTCCTCCCTGCACTGATGCTCCATGGAGCAGGGTGAGGCATTTGCTGCCTGGCTAAGGAGAGTTCAACTGCTGGAAGGACTTCTGCTGGAAGGAGCTCTCCTGGGGGAGGGACCATCACTTTTCCAGGGAAAAGCAGGCAATGCTCACAAATTGGACTCCCCAGTAGCAGCTGCAGCCACTTCCCCCCATTGCTGCTCTGCTCCCCTCTCGGGTGGGCATGGAGGTTGCAGTGGGTGGGAGGGAGAGGGTGAGGAGAAAAGCAAGAGAAGGTGTTGGGATGGGAAATGTCCCTTGGGAGGGAGGCTGAGGCTGCTGGGATGCTCCTGCACCTCGTCCAGCTGCGAGGGAGCTGGGAAAGGACAGATTTAGCCTGGTGCTGGCCCGGGAGCGTGGGAGTGCTGGGAGCTGTGCTGCCTGCCTGGGGGCTTTGTGCAGAGAGATGCCAGCTGTGCTGGGCCCTGCTGGGTCCCCTCCTGTCACCATGGGTCACAGAGACACAGATTCACTTAGGCTGGAAAAGACCTTTGGGATCCTGGAGTCCAAGGCTCACCCCAGCTCTGCCAGGTCCCACTGAACCATGGCCCTCAGCACCACATCTCCACGGCTTTGAAACCCCTCCAGGGATGGGCATTCAACCACCTTCCTGTCCCAGGCCTTGGCAACCCTTCTGGGGCAGAAGTTGTTCCTCATGGCCAAGCTAAACCTCCCCTGGGACAACCTGAGGCCATTTTCCCTTGTCCTATCACTTGTTCCTTGGGAAAAGAGACCTACACCCACCTGGATCTGTTTGAGAGGATGCAGAGGAGGCCACCAAGATACCAGAGGGCTGGAGCTGCTCTCCTGTAGGGACAGGTTGGGAGAGTTGGAGCTGTGCAGCCTGGAGAAGAACTCAGAGCAGCCTCCAGTAGCTGAAAGGGCTCCAGGAGAGCTGGAGAGGGACTTTGGACAGGGGCTGGGAGTGCCAGGACAGGGACAATGGCTTTGGGCTGGGAGAGGGCAGAGCGAGACTGGAGAGGAGGAAGAAATTATTGGCAGTGAGGGTGGTGAGAGCCTGGCACAGGCTGCCTGGGGAGGCTGTGGATGTCCCCTCCCTGGAGGTGTTCAAGGCCAGACTGGATGAGGCCCTGAGCAAGCTGTGCTGTGGGAGGTGTCCCTGCCCCCGGGCACTGGATGGGCTTTGAGGTCCCTTCCAACCCAACCCATGTGGTGATTCTGTGATTCCCCAAACCTGCCGTTGGGATCCTGCTCCCCCAGGTAGGGTTTGGGTTCTCAGAGGCCATCATGGAGCCACGGGCAGGAGGGAAGAGGCAGCTTCAGGGCTCTGAAATCTCCTTGCTAATGAAAAACAGGCTGAGTGCAGCCAAACAGCTGAGCCGTGGCCACCGAGCTGAGTAATGCCTCCAGCTCCTGGCAGGAGCTGCTCCCTTCCAGCAGGCAACAGCTCCTGCCCCAGCCTGCAGGGGCCTCCATGTACCCCCCTGAGTGGGGCTCTGCCAGGGCGTGAACCCTGCTCACAGAGGGGGCACCCCCCAGGCACCCCATGGGACTTGGGCTAGTGTCAGGAAACAATTATGGGATTTAGAGGTTTGGTTGGTAGTGATCTGGCTCTGTTCAGGGCTCAACCCATCCATCCCTCCATCTCTCCATCCCTCCCTCCCTCCATCTATTCCTCCCTCCATCTATCCATCCCTCCATCCATCCATCCATCCATCCACCCACCCATCTCTCCATTCCTCTGTCCCTCCCTCTCTCCATCCCTCCCTCCCTCCATCCCCATAGTGACTTCTCTTGTCTCCCTTCATAGATGGAGGCTGAGCCCCACTGAACCCTGCAGCACCCAGGGCCAGGTCATTGTCCCCCAGGGAGCCACCTCGCTTGCAGGGATGTCCCTTGGGGCTGACTTCAAGGATGGATGCAGTCAGGGGAAGGAGCTCAGGGATGGCCGCGGGGTGTGGAGCAGGATGAGGCCATGACTCAGCTCTCGCCTTCGCACACCCCGACCCGGCCCTTCTCCCCCCTCCTTCCCCAGCAAAGCCCTGATGGCACCTGGGGACCCCGGGCCGCGGCGCCTGTGTCGGTGGCCGAGAGCGGGGCCAGTCGCTGATGTAAACAGCTCCGGCTGCAGATAAACAACCAGCCCTGGGCAGCACAAACGCAGCCTCTGTTCCACACACCCTCCCTGCCGCAGCCTGCCGGCATCTCCATCCTGGGGGGCTCGGCAGCTTGGAATGCCTCCTCCAGCCCTGCCTTTGTGGGTGCCACCCCAGTGCCACCTCTATCCCACCCTGGGTGGGTGGGGCTGGACCCACGGGGGGTGCAGACGCCCAGTTTGGGGGGACAAAGTGGGCTGAGGTCAAGGGGTGATGCTGGCCCCATCCATCACGCAGCTCAAGGGCCCTGGAGCCCCGACGAGGAGCAGGAGCTTGTGCCTGCCCCCCGGTGCCAGCCAGGAAGCCCTCCCCAGCCCTTCCAGAGTGGATGCTGCCTGCTCCCCCCCCGCGGCGCCAAGCGCAGCGCTCCCCGCAGCGCTCCCAAGCCCTTTGCCCATCCTGCCCCCGGTCCTGGCACAGAGCCCTGCTCCCCCCCGCCAAAACTCGGCCACCCGCCCCCAGCTTGCCCCCAGCTTGCCCCCAGCTTGCTCAGCTGCTCCCAGCGCAGCCCCCAGACCCCTCCTGGGCCAGCACCTGCCTGGCTCCAGCCCGGCTGAGCTGGAGGGGGCTGAGCCTGTACCCGCTCAGCACCGTGCCAAGAGCACCAAGTGGTGCTGAGCTGCTGAGCACTGCCTCTGTGGGGGCTGAGCAGGGCTCCATCCACATTCCTCGGTGCAGGGAGGAGCTGGAGCCTGGCATGACTCAGCGCCAGCCACGAGTGTTGGGGACATGTTGGTGACCCATGTGGGATCACAACACAACCTCTGTCCCCCCTCACTGCCTGGCACCCCCCTTGCTGTGGGCAGCTCCTCCTTGAGCCATGGGGGCTGAGCTTTACCCCTGCTCAGGGACCCCCGAACAGGTCCCCCAAGAGCCTCCACGGCTGGCATCCTCTGCCCGGATCTGGCCACTGCACCCCTCCCGTGGGTGCCCACCCGGTGGGGAGGGGGCTGCTGCCGGGGGGACCACAGCCTCGGGGGTGATGGAGCTGGGTGAGTGGCTCCGGAGCAGGCTGTGCTGTAGGGGAGGAGGAGGCAGACTCGGCGCGGGCTGAAGGCTCCAGCTTCGTTCTGCCATCCTGAGTCCCGCGGCTGGCCGAGGGCCAGGGGGAGCGTTCGCCACCAGCATTCCTCTGCTCCTCAAGGGACCAGCTCGGGACCTTCCCACGGGGATTTCCAGCCTGGGCACACACCGCTCGGGCCCGGATGGTGCTGGAGGGGGCTGCGCGGTCCCGGCTCCTGCCCAGGCTGCCGCGAGCTGCAGGAAGCAGGTCCTGGCCGCCGGTGAATCACAGGGGATGGAACTCATCAAGAGCTCGCTGCACTTTCTTGCTGGAAGGAACTTTCCCTGCTTGCAGCCAGGGGACTGGGATGGGCTGCAAGGCTTAGCCCCCACTTTGGTGCTCGCTGGCCCATAAAAAAAAAGCTTCCCAAAAATGAGGCATGGGTTGGGATGTGCTTTGGTTCCCCTCAGGGATGGGAAGAGAGGGAACAGCTGAAGCTGCCCAGCCAGGGTCACCTTCAGCCTCCTGAGTGCAAGGATTAAGGTCCAGGGGTGCTCTAACTTTGGGCCTGGAAGAGAGGTGGCTCTGAGGGGGATGGTGACAGATGGTCCAGGCCCTTTGGCCTGCATCCCTGCACCCCTCTGTGCTGGGGGCCAGCAGCCAAAGGGACCCCAGGGCTTGGAGGTCATAGAATCGTAGAAGCAGAAGTTGGAGAAGACCTCCAAGATTGAGCCCAACCCTCAGCCTAATGCCACCAGGGCCACTAAACCACGTCCCCAAGTGCCACGGACTCAGGTTTCTTGAACACCTTCAAGGACAGTGACTTCACCACCTCCGTGGGCAGCCTGTCCCATGGCCGTGGGGGAGATGGGGACAGCAGCCCTCAGGCAGCAGCAGAGAGGTGACAGTGCCACCAGTGCCAGTTTCCAGCAGGCAGATGGGACAGTCTGGTCCCACTCACCCTAATTCTTGCCTCCCCACATTTTTTGGGCACGAGGTGTCCTGTCACCACTGCCACCTGCCACTGCTCCTGGTGTCGTCCCTCTCCTGCCCCATGACTCAGGGATTTCAGCAGGTTGGGGAGGGGAGGAGCAGCCAAAGTCACTTCCCTGCCAAAAATAGAGGCAGGAGCTGGGCTCACCCTCCTCAGGCAGCGAGTGGATTATTAACCCCAGCACCACACTGCCCCTCTGTCCCCTCGTCCCTCTGTCCCCTCGTCCCTCTGTCCCCTTGCCTGCACTCTCTTGCCCCATGACTCGGGGATGTGACACTTTTCCGGCCGCTTGCCGGGGGGGGACAATGAGTGTGCAGGAGGTGAGGAGGTCCCCAGCAGCTGTCAAAGGGCCTCATGAGCTGGCACAGGGTCCCTGTGAGTCACCTCCTGGGACTGGCGTCACCCACTTGTGTCCCTTGGGTGCTCAGCCTGGCGCACTCCCACTGCTGGGTGCTGCCGAGGGCCCCAGGACAGCTCACTCTGGAAAATGAAGATCATCTCCTGGCATTTTGGGGCAGAAAGAGGGGATCTGGGCACTGTGCCTCATTTTTACCGCCTCTGCCCTTCCTCCCCCCTGGCCTCATCATCCTCAGCAGCGATGTTTGTCTGTTTGTGGTTGCTCAGGGTGACAGCAGCACACACAGCACCCACGGGTGATGCCAACACATGGCACCCACAGGCTGGGGTGGCTGTGATGCCGTCGCAGGGTTGTCACCACCGTGTCCCTCTGCAGACTGCTCCCAGCTCTCCCCAGTCCCAGATCCTTGCCGCCCCTGCTCTGTGTCCCCCTGTCCTGGCCCTCTCCTGGCTCGGGGCTCTCTCAGCTCCAAGAAAAACCCTCAGCAGCTTCTGACCCTCCAGCAGCATTTCCGGCCCGGGGAGGGCTGCCACCGCCGCTTCCCCGCGGCTCGGATGTGGTGGCTGTCACCGACATGCGGCCTCGCTGTCACCGTGCCCTTGTCCCCGCCGCAGCCCGGGGCCGCCGCTCGCAGCCGGTTGGGTTTGTGGAGTGTTTTGCTTTCTGCTCCCTGCCAGCGTTAGGGACACTTTGCAGAGCCGCAGGTCTCCTCCTCCCGGCAGCTGTGTCCAGTGGCCTGCAGACAAACAGCAGCTCGGGAAACCACGAAGGGACCAGGGCTTGGTGTGCACCCAGTGCCCCCGAGCTGGTGGCACTTCTGTCCCCACGGCTGGGTCTGCTCGGGCACTGCTTTGCGTGCAGGTCCAGCACTGCGTTTGTGGCTGCACCCACATGGAAATGGATCTGCTCGTGCAGGTCCAGCTGTGCAGAGGTGGATCCATCCATGCAGCCGTCTGCATGTGGATCTCTCCATGCACACCCATGCAAACGGATCCACTCCTGCACCCGTGGATCTGCCCATGCACATGTGGATCTGTCTGTGCTTGTGGATCTCTCCTATGCAGATGGATCCATCCATGCACACAAGGATCCATCCATGTGTGCCCACACAGATCGATCTGCTCGTGCACACATGGATCTCTCCACGCACAGGTGGATCCATTTGTGCACTCACACACCTGTGGATCCACCCATGCACACAAATCTCTTCATGCAAATGGATCTGCCTGTGCACACTTGGATCCAGCCATGCACACTGATTGATCCACGCAATGGCTCTGTCCCTGCACACCCACACAGGTCTGTCCCTGCACACTCAGGTCCATCCTTGCACACCCACACATGGATCCATTCTCACTGCTCCCATTCTTGCCCAGCTCCAGAAGCTGGAAGAGCCTCAGTGGGAGCAGGAACCCTTGGGAACCTCTTTCCCTCCTCCTGCCCCTGACACCTCTGCTCCTGCCCCGCTCACACCCCAAATCCCCCTAAATCTCCCCAGCTCTGCTCCCAGTGCACCCCCAGGCCCCAGTGTTCTGTACCTGTGTGTGTGTGGCACAGCTGCACTGCTGTGTGTGCCCAGGCTGGGGAGGCAGTGCCTGTGTATAAGCTGCAGTGTGTGTGCCACAGGAGTGCCAGCGCCCAGGGGACATGCAGGGACATGTGTGCATGCCCTGGCATGACTCGTGTCTGTCCTTGGCATGGGCACCTGTGTGTGTGCACCCAGGGACACACATGGACATGTGTGTATGTGTATGTGTGTGTGTGTGTGTGCACCCAGGGACACGCGTGGACATGTGTGTGTGTCTGTGCCCCTGGGGGGCTCATGCACACAGAGCCCCGCGCTGGTGAGCAACCCGAATCGAGCCGAGCCGAGAGGGGTGGGAGGCTCCAAAGAGATC